>JAUCNQ010195320.1:0-14416 GCA_032352715.1 Bougainvillia muscus
AGAGGATCCAAGAGTAGTCAAACACCATCAAAAAGTGTAAAACTTTTAAAATTTCTATGAAATTTTAATGGTTTTACCGGTTTTACACTTCCTCGCAGGCACTTGTCTACTATTTTTAAGCTTCTAGATCGGCTACTGTTTAACCTGGGTAAATTTAGTATGCTCTATTATTGTGTGACAGTTATCCTTTTCATACTTTGAAAAACTTTAAAAGAAACGAAATTTTTTTCCCTCCTTTTAAACAGGTTTAAAGAGACTTTTCATCTGTTTTTTCCTCTTTGCGTAATTTGATTTTTGCAGTAATTACAGTTTACTCAAAGTACTCTTAAAACGATTCATCCTATTAGAAAACTCTATCATGTCTATTTACATACATTATCGATTTTAAGCATTACAGGCGGTGTCTGAAATGTTTTGGCTGCCGATAAATTAACAAAAACAAATGTTTAAATATGGTGAAACTAAGCTGGGAAGAAACACCACGATGGGAATCTTTTTCAATTATTTTTCACCACTTGTAAAAAACAATTAATTAAATTCTAGGCATTGAACAATTGAGAAATGTTAGTCTAGACACAATTGGGAAAACCGCGGTATACGCGGAATTTTTAGCCTTAGCTCACACCTTGGTTGTATCACAAATAAACTTCCCAAATTAATCCTTTTTTACATGTCAAATAGGTGACCTTCCACAAAATTTGTATTGCAAATCGTACCATTTTCATCACCAGAAGAAATGTCCTTGTTAGGGCCGTCAAAAAAAAAGGGGGGGGGGGCACTGGCCCCAACTTTTGATGTCAAAGTTTGTTTTTTTGGAGAGAAATAGACATTTATATAACTATTCGAGCCTCTGGCCCCCCACTTTAAAATCCATTTCGACGCCCCTGCTGGTGCATACTAAGTTTGCAAAAAGGCACTCCTTCCGAATGAGACCTGATACAAATTTCCATTCTAATTTTGTGAGTGATTGTCCCTAAAAGTGTCCGGTAGGTGTCGCCTCTTTGTATCAGGATTTAACTATTAAGATATACATGCTAATATAGGAAATCATATAATTTGGGAAAGTAAAGACTTGAAGCTGTTAGGAGTTACAACATATATATATATTATTTAGTGATTTAAAGTTTGACACTGTCGCTCACATTTACTATGTTGTTAATCAAAAACTTAACCCTAATTATCACTTTCGAAAATTCTTTTGCATAAAAGCTACATGACTTTGAAACTTTGGGGTGGAATCCTAATTATCTTTTGTGAAGACTTCTATAAAACTTCCCATTTGTAAGTCAAGGTGGTTCAGATGTGGTCAGAACGCATAGGAATCCCTTGTAAAATCAATTATTGTTATTTTAAGCAGTAAACAATATTCAGATAGGTATGAAACTTGGACTGAAGGTTACTCCTAATAAAAGCTTTAAAAAAATTGTATGCCTCCATACCAAAATGAAATTATCGACAGAATTTTTTTGTTTTTGTTTTGGCACATCATAGCAGGAATTAAAATGGGAAACTTTCATGTAACACAGAAGTTATGTATATTAGTGAAAATATTCAAAAAAGTATAACATTCAAACAATTGAATGGTGCAATGTTGTTTTCCACCCCTTTTATTAGACACCCCGTTTATTGCCCCCCCCCCTGTTTATTAGATCTGGAGGAAAATTATCACCACCCCAATTATTAAGACTCCCTTGTATTTTAAGCACCTGAGGGTGGGTCGGTTTAAAACGTTGGGTACCCCATTGGGGTAGCCATTGGGATACCTATTGGGCTACCAAAAAATACATCTAGCGACTTCCAATATCTGTAAACGCATGGATGAAGACTGCTTACCTTACCTACTGCATTGACTCTAGCATAAAAAGCAAGCCTAGATGCTGTTCATAAACTGCATTGGCACACTAAATTATTACGACCATCGCACTCACCAACATACTTCGCCATTTCGTTTTTCCGGGAAGCTATTTCTTGCAGCTTAGAATATACTATAAATTACCTGGTTTCCATAATCACCCAATAAAAACAGATAGATTAGGCGCGAAACAGTGGAAACCAGTATACGCTATGCATAATTTACATGATTAGTAGCATGTTATGAAATAAATAAAGGAATACAGGTCGAATACAGGAATACAGATATAATTACGGGCTACAAAGCGAGTAAAACGCATGGTTCTTATTTACTACGAACTCTACCAGAGAGAAAATCCACGTAATTTCTAGAACATTATAGAAACCAGGCAAAATCGTGAGAATTTGATTCGAATGTTTTTAAATTTGTTCCAAATCAAGGAATAGATGATAGATATCTGTATAGAAAATCAGGTGAATTTTCTGATGAAATAGAAAATAAAACAGAAAAAAATAAGATGGTCTGTACAGGAAGAGTTGTTTAAAAAAGTGAATGCATGGTAAACTTAATCATAATCAGCAACCTCACACGCTGTTTTTCTCTCTTTAATTATTTAAGACGATACAGTAATAAAACGGAGAGAAACGATCCCTGTGTACGAAGTCGCATAATCCAGTGATTGAACTATGCACAGACACCAACGAAAGTCAGACTATAAGACCCATGGTATTGGTTTTTCGTTTCGAAAGGGGATGTTGGGGTATTGAAAACACCAAATTATCATTGCCATACAAGTGTGGAAATTGTAGCGGCAAAGATTACGCCGGATTCACACCAGTGAGATATTTCTTATCGAACTTAAATATTGGCACAGAATTTGAGATACCAGACTGATGAATCTCGGATTCAGTGCGATAGGAATTATATCACTGGTGTGAATCGGACTTTACTGATTCCGAAATACAGCCCTGCAAATTATACCGGTCAGCATTTTTATCAGGTAGCCCAATAGGTAGCCCAATGGGCTGCCCCAATGGGGTACCCAACGTTTTAAACCCACCCCCTGAGGGTACTGCGCTGCTTCCTTTAGCTTTCTGAATTCCCAAACAGATTGAAAAAATCTGTTTCCAATCAAATGTTATGGCCTTAAACCTACATCTACTAAATTTCATTAATTACAAATAAAAATACTGATGTCAGCAAAAATCACATTGAGCATAATTTAATTTATAGATATTTTGAACCTTCATCGTGAATTCTATATATGTACCAAACTTTATGACATCAGCATTTTTCTATCAGGATGAAAGGTCAAGAAGCCCTAATAATGCTTTTATGTAGGTTACATAGTTTTTAAATGCATTTCTTATATTCATTATATATCTGTTAATCTGGATGTTGCACAGCCGACTAAATCTTTTCACAGAATAAGCATGCTTCACAAGAAAGCCTTACACTTTTAAGAACATACTATTTCAATACCACTCCACAATTCCTGTCCATGACTATTTTGTAAACAGAAAAAATTTCAACCATACTGAGATTCTGATACAAGCAGCTGTATCGAAATTTCTAATTTCTTATTTCACCAAAAAATGTTAACATACATCTATATACATGCTGGAAGTAAGGCACAAATACATTAGAATTGATTCGAAAATATAAAATGTATTACGCTATATATAATTATCTGAAAGATTATCAATGTCAGCTCATGTTACATGAATGAAAGCCATAGCATAAAAATAATTTTGTGTAATTTTTTAATAGGATTTCTGATATATTGATTTATTAAGGATTCTGAGTCAAAGAAATAAAACAGTGTTAACTAACAATTGTCACATAATATCTTGTGTATAAACCTTTACAATTCCAAAAAACAAGTGAAAAACAGTAGAAAAAATATATTCATTATATGGAAAAAGATATACAGTAGTTCAAGTTTCAAATCAAACTTAAGTTTCATTTGAAACTTGAGTTATTATCTAACATATTTTTTATATATAGTAACTATAAAACAATAAGAAATTACCATTCAAGGAGGACATTTTTTTAAATTATTACGAAGCATCACTTAATTTACAAAACAGGTTTTGCAGACAGTCCCTAAAATGTAAATTATTTATATTTCTGCTTTTAAAATTCAGTTTAACATGACCCTAGACCATGAACTCAACCGATCTTTCATATATATACAACTAAAGATTATTTTAGAAGAAATATATACCATAGAAAACTGTGTTTTACCCTCAATATTTCATCTGCGGGTCACACTAAGAGGAGAATTTTGACCCGGATTTAATTTCACGACTGAGCTTAAATGGGAAATTTTTCTAAATTTGGCGAATCGACAATTTTTCTAAATTTGGTGTGGGTTTAATTTGGCGAATTGAAGCTTTTGCTAAATTTGGTTTAGATTTAATTTGGCAGGTGACAAAAAATAATTACTAGTTATTGCTTTAAAATTGCTTTTTAACATTAACTCAAGCTCGAAAGATAATATTGCAACTTGTAAATACAATATAAATACGTCAATTATGATATTGCAAGCATTTCGATCGAATCACCATTTAATTTGTCAGAACTCTGATTTTGTTATGTTTAATCCAAATTTTTGAAAAAGTTTGTCTGGTTCGGTAATGAGTTATTTCAATTTGTAGATTTTGTTTACAACTTACTACAGCATAAGTGTGTCAGCAAAATTTTAAAAAGCTTCCCAAGAAAATTCCTGTAAACATATGCTTTTTTTATTACTACCTTTGTTTACCTTATCTAGAAAGCTTTCTCTATGCCAAAAGCTAGAACATTTTCTTAACTGAGTTTTGAGCTACAGGAAAAAGAAAAATGTCAGCACTCAAAATACTACATTATTACATCACAAATTCGATCACTTAAAATCTCAATATCTCGAGAACGAAACGAGACTTCTCAAAAATTTAAAAAGTGTCTTTCATCATTTTTCATCCAGTAATCCCTTTAATAAGGTAGTAAAAGCATCTCAGGGTTTGATAAAATTATTATCAAGAATATTATATAAATCACTATTTTCACCCCGCAATTTTGCAAACTGGTACCTTCACCCGCTGCATATTATATATTATATATAAAATATATGCTTGCTACCAAAGTCAGTGTTTTATTATTTTGCGGGGGAAATAAAACCATATATATATATTGGAAAAAGTCCATTAATAAATGCATGCAAAAATATTAAAATAATAGCACAATGGTAATAAGGCCGTCTCCAAAAAATTCCTTGGTTCGCATCATTTAGCACTCTTTTCGAAATGACTTGGGCAGGCAGGTGATTCTAAAAATTGTCATTTCTTTCAAAATAAACTCAATAGTGGTCAAATACAGTAGAGGGTGCCAGAAACGTGCCTGGGCACAAGTATGAATCCAGTTCCAAGGGTTGTGTAGCAAGAACAGGCCCTGGGTTCAAGTCAGGGTGGTTCTCATTTCCCAGATACCACACCAAGCATGGTTGATTATGGACGGAGCAGAGAAGAAAAGTTGTCGTTAAGTCGCAGGTTAAGTTTTTGAGTTTTTAGTTTTGGTGGAAAAGTCAGTTTTAACTTTTGCTAATTTACCGAATTCCCAGGTAAACAATTGCCGATATTTTTAATATTTTGTAAGATTGGGTAGACCAGATGCGAACCAGGACTTTTTTGGAATCAGCCTAAATCAATCAATCAATCAATCAATCAATCAATCAATCAATCAATCAATCAATCAATCAATCAATCAATCAAACATATATTTTAACAGAATAGCTCAGAAGTGCAAGTTGAAAATAAAATAAAAACTAAATCAATCATACAAATTGTATCTGAGTATCTGCCATGATAATCCAGTACAAAAGCATAGCTGGAAGCGCACTGGACACCAGTGACAATACAAACATTGAACAGCACAAAACAAGGACAATACAGGACAGGACAACACTAAGGTGGCAGGATAATTTCAGTAGTATCCGTGTCAAGTCTGTTAAATAACCAAATTAATAAAGGTTAAAGAATGAACATTTGTAAAATTCATAAATATTGAAAATATATATATTTTCAAAATAGAACGTGATTCCACATGATGTCACATGACTGTGTTGTGGAAAAAAAGCCTGTGGAATATTTTGAAGAAAGTTCATGTCAAGGATTTTTTCACTTGCCAACTCTGCTCTGCACCGACTCAAAAGTCCAGATTTTTCCATCAAAAGAAAGAGTCTTTTTTGACGGGCTCTTATTCTTTTGACTTCTTCTCTACACACTTAAACAACTTAAACTTTAATAACTTAACTTATTATTAGGTTGACTCCAAAAAATACCTTGGTTCGCATCCTTTAGCACTCTCCCAAAATGACCAGGTCGGTTGTGGTGCGGCTCCAAAAATGATCATTTTTTTCGAAAAACATCAATGTGAACAAATATATACAGTCAGCGGTGCAGGAATTTGTCCTGGGCGCAAGTACAAATCGAGTTTAGAGGTCATGAAGCCGAAATAGGCCCTGCTTACAAGTACGAGTCGAGTTCATTTGCCAAATAACAAACCACGCACAGGTGGTATATATGATGGACAGGAAACAGCGAAGGAGGACGTGAACCAGGATTTTTTTTGGAGTCGGCCTTAGTTTCACCCCCCTCCCCCCCTGGAAATTGGATTACTTAACTTGGGCGTCTCTTGGCTACTCTTCTGAGAGAATATGACATAAAATTAACACTATTTATTCTGTTTTGTTTGTGTTGTGTTGTTGCGTTTTGTGTCATATAATATATTATATATATAGCTAGCTGTATGCTATATTATGACAACATTGCATAGGAAATTTTTTCTGTTGCCTGGAGGAGTAGACAGATCAGAAGGTAGCTAGATAGCTATACTAGGGCGCTACACCCCTGCTGGCCACAAAGCTGTGTAAAAAACGAAACTCTGTTGACTTCCTTTCCTTTAGGTACACAAATTTTAAAACAGTAAAAAAGTAACTCTAAAACATTTTCCAAATGGATCAGTAAAAAAGTCTATAGCGATATAGAAAAATCCTGGTAAAGAAGAACTAAACGTAAAGGTAAAAAAGAGCAGATCCAAAGATTTTCACACCCACTTTTTCAGCAGGCATATTTGTTTACATCATTTGTCCGGCCGCCGATTAAAACGAACAAAATGTAGATCGGCAACTGCCGACTGTTCACGGACATTTGCTCAAAGTTGAGCAAAAACGCAACAGTTGCTCTGAGTAAATGCATGCTCGTTGAGCGATCCATGCAAATTCAGCCAGCGCGAGTAGCATTCAACATTAGCTGATAGCAAAAAGAAAACCTTGGTTGAGATCATTTATGAAATTATGCAACTTTTGTCTTTTTTGTTTTTGTGTACTCCCGTGGCATCTTCACCTCTACCAAAGGCATAATCGTGACGGCATTTTGGCATGATTTTTTCTGAAATCCAATTATCTCTTTCTGCCTCTCCATTATCCTTAAAATTGAATTTCAGGTGTTCTACACTGGTAAGCTGTTGTGGGACACTAGGTATACTGTTATCAAGTGACAATAAAGTGAGTCTATTTTTTTCTTTCTCTACATCGGCTTCCCTTGTAATTAAATCAGACAAGATAGCAAAAACTTTATCTTCTTTCAGTAACTCGTTTCCAATTTCAGGGTCTCCATTAAGTAAAATTTCAAGATTCTTAGAGTTGACAATAAATATTCGATGAAATTCATTACAAATCATCTTTTGTAACTTTTCCGACAGTTTCATGTTGTTTCGTTTTGCATCGGCGTAAACTTCCTCCAAATTGTATAGCCGTACTGCATCATCGCGTCCTCCCTGCATTGCTCTGTATAATGTTGCAACTTTATCGTTTGAATCATTGTCGTCATCTGACGCAACAGATACAAGAAGTGCTTTCCAAACCATATTCTAACAAATCTAAAAATTGTAAACAAATTAACTTGGAAAGACCTATTCTAATTTTTACCCTAGCAGCTGGTGGTACCTAAATCAAAGATCTCACAATGATGATAACGCGCACTCGGGGAGATTTAGTTACTTCCGTGTCTGGCTAAGTTTAACCCTACCCTCTAGAGAAATAAAACTACTCTGGTCCGTAATTTTTATATGTTGTTAGTTTTTATCGGTCCCGTTAAAATAAGAAGTACGGAACCATTAAATTGATCTACATAATTCTGGGGACCAGATGTGTAAAACTACGAAAATCCAGACCAGTTATGTCAAAACAGAGCTTTTTAACGCAAACGAAAGCATATCTGGGTAAAAATCTTACAGGATTGTGGCATTGACGCTGAACTGTAACATTAGATATGCATCAAAATATCACAAGAACACATCTCGCTGCATTTTAGACCAAATTATCGCTCTTCCACAGCAGAGAGTCGAAACAATCAACAAAACAAGTAAACACCTATTACAACAAGATAGCAAGTACTTTTGCAAGTACTCTTAACTTCCCAATGAACCAAAACTGCTATATTTCAATAAGATCTTACCTCTTACTGCTCAAGAGAACCTTCTCGTCAGAAACACACCGAAGACTTCAAAATTTATCCTCCCAAATACAATTTTGTCTTTCACCATAATGTTTTTTAATGTTTACAAATTTTACAGTGAGAAGCTACTCTGTGATGACGCGAAATTAATTCGTTCCTTTTCTGGGCATCCAATTGTTTTCTACGGACCAATAAGACTCTCCATTCAAAATTAGTATTGTCTTAGGAAGTGCTTGATTGACATATCACTACCCTTAACACAGTAAAAAGATAAAAGGTAATCGAGGTGTTTACCAGTACGTCATGCGAAATTGTTATCATAAACAAATTTTAACTTTGCAAACGAGTTCTCGCTGCCCACAATGCAGACGTAAGAAAGCCTTGGGAATAAGATTCCCATGAAAAAACGACCTTTTCGTGCATTTATTCTAAAAAGTATTGGCCACCAAACAGAATCTTCTATGTCAAGGACAGGCAAAACTGAAAGATTAAAGGTGGTAAAAACTGGCAAATGTGCGTCAGAAAACAACATATCACTTGGTAGTATTTTTCTTCGACGGACAACAAGTTTTCAGAACATTATTTTCGCAGGAAGAAATTTTCGTGTAAAAAAGCAAAAAAATTTACTTTTGCTTGAATAAAATTTCACATATGGACGATTTTAAAAAGGTTTCGCTGAATAAACTTTCACTTTTAAATAAGAAGATAAGTCCGATTTGGTCCGATCCGCTTCACAATTCGCTTCATTTTCACCTTAAATGCGTAAATACGTAAGTGTTACAATAACACTTCATCTGAGGTGAAAATTATTAGGAATGAAGTGAATTGTGAAGCGAATTTAAGCGAATTTTTGAGACGGTCCCTTAACAATCGGCTGATATGGCCGATTCATTAGCCTGTTTCACGACTCTCTTATTTTGAATCGAAAATGTAGACAAATGAATGTAGGGTTTGTAAATACCTATTTTGAAAAATGTCGAGAATAAACCTTTGCGTATGAGATATTTTGAAAAATTTGCAGGAATAACCTTTCGTGAAAATGGCAAAAAATCGCGAAAACCCGAAGCTTTCTACGTTCCCTGAATCTTTCGCCTTTTTACATGCTTTGATACGTAAAAAAATCGAAAGTCACTGGGGAAGAAGCTGTGTTACCTGAGAAATCGCGAACTGGATGAAATCCCGTGGACATTCGCGCTTGAGACGAAATTGACTATTATCTTGCTGACCAGAAAGTCAAGATCGCACATGCACTTAGACTTTCAGTCGTTCTTTTCTTTCGAGTGTGTAGCGCGCGGGACGGGAATCGAGGTTCTGTGGCATGAGCGCTCGAATACGGGTTATCTCACAAAATCTTGATAAACACTATTGATAAAATAAACTCGATTTGTGATATGATTCTCGCTCATTCGAGTAAATAAGGTATTTGAACAACCAATTCTTAATTTAATTTTTATGTTTTTTCGAGTTACAAAAGTGCCGAGACTACGAACATTCCAATTTTCAAAAAAGTGACGAGACTAACAACGCTTCGTAGTCTTATATTTATTTTATTTTGGTGATGAGACGGTGATGAGACTACATCTCCCTAATGGGCTTCCGTAGAGAATTCGATACTTTTCTCTCTAATAAGCGACTATTGCTACAAATAGTTGAATATATTTAGAAATTCTTCATAAAGCTCTAATGCTCACGTACTTTCAAGATTTTTTGTATATATACTGAGGTAGAACGCGAACATAAAGCAACTGTAAATTGACCTTAATTAATTCCTTTGATATCTAACAATTATTGCGTTCATTACATTATCAATATTTCAGCCAATTTTAGCTGCATAAAGAAATTCTTAATAAAAAATTAACATATACAAAAAGGCAGTGTATGCTTTTCGCTTTTTATTAAAAGGATAGAAAGCGCTTTTTCTCCTCATAATAAAAAAGCGAAAAGCCCTGGGGACGAGGTCGGTACGCCACTGCCTTTTTGAGTTCGCGATTCCTTAACATTCAACATTTATGGTTAAGAAAGGAATTAACAATGTCATAAAAAATTATTGTTCGCTTTTTGATCAAATAGCTTTGCTCACAGCTTGATCCAAAATCCTGGCCAAACATTTGTGGCAGTTTTGAGCCAGAATTAAGATTTCAGAGCAATAAGTTTAGCTATTATGGGTTTTAAGACCTTGAAGATGGTTTCTTTCAGCTTGTATGATCATTGTGACTTGATACTTGATCTATCCTCTCGATCCGTACGTAGAAACAGAGAGGTTTGAAAAAGACGGTGGATGTATGTATGTATATATTTATGTGGGCAATTTTAGTACAACTATCTAGTCTGTGCATTTTGGAGTCATTAAAATTGTGCTATTTTTAGAAAGACAACTTCCGTTGGAGTTTGGCCTTGATACTTGGAACACTTATGAAACCTGGCCAGAAGCTTCCATTGTGCATGTCCACGTGTCACTGTGATGACGACATCATGACGTAATGTGCTATTATTAGAAAGACAACTTCCCGTTGGAGTCGGCCCTTGATACTTGGCACATACATTTATTTCAGTATGCGTGTATTTTCACAGGTATTTGCACCATCACCCATTCCTTCAATATTTACCACTTGCAGTTTGTTTTAACCACTTCCCTAACTTAATAATTTGTGGCATGGTGGGATCCCAACTTGTAACGACCGAGAGGTTCAAAGTGTAAGATTTCTTGTTAGTTTTGAGATACGACTATATCGGTCGATGGTCCCTCAACGACGGAGCGTAGGCGTGCATTATCGTCAAAAATTCGATATATAGCCATTTTTTTAATCCATTATGCATTAAAACCGTCAATAAGTAAAATCGATAAAAATAAAAATGATACTCTTGTATCGACTATCGAAAGAAAAAGAAAGATACAAAATGCCCTGGGATCGAGGTTGGAATCTTGAGTTTAGAGTTGCAAATCAGGCTTCGATGTTCAGGCATTTACATGGAAAACAAACAATATCTGTGATATTTGTGTTTTTATATCCCGAAGTAAGGAATAGAAAAGTAGCAGGTGCTTAGAAAGGCATGGCTAATATATATTTGTTACAGTTGATAATAATAATTTGACGAAATAAATACCTTATCGTACCCAACCCCGTTAGTCCAAACTTGATCTCTGCACTTCTTGCCTTCCCATGCAAAAGCGATAAATTTAGTCTCTATGTGTAAGTTTGTGATAAGCCATACATTGTAGATAAAACTGTAAATTCTGAGGATATTCAGGAAGAGGCGGATTTAGAACATGCTTTAACTTAGTCAAAGCAGTAAGTGGAGTACTCAAAGTCATTAATTTTAATTATATTATGTATGTCGCTGGTCTCCAAAGACCCAGCGTCATACATAATATAATTAAGAATTAACAATAATTATACAACATCGCAATGCTCTGACTAGGGCTAGATCCGCCACTGTCAGGGGTTTCTGTCGTATTTTATTCAACGGGAAGTCACCGGTAACCTTGTCAACAAGTCGATCTGCCTCTCCCCGATTGTGTCAGATGAATGGCACTTCTGTCACCTCAGCAACTCTTACACGATATCAAATTCCATTGCACGTTTTTATGTATAAGCAACCAAGTTGCTAAGTGTTGAGGCTGAGATTTGGGTCAAAACTTAAGCAACTCCTAAGCAATCATCCAGACTGAAATTCATATAAAGGTAAGTAAGCAACTATTGCTGAATCCTGGTTTACAAGACAAGTAACTCATACACATTTGGCGACGTTGATAGAAAGTGTATCTTGTTTATACATGAAACGCAACCTCGTCCCCAGGGCTTTTCGCTTTTTTATTATGAGGTGAGAAAGCAGCGAAAGGGCCCTGGGGACGTGGTTGCGTGACGAGGTTACGCATACCACCAAGCAAAAATAGTTTAAATGTCTTTAGCAACTCCTTAGCAACTCTCAGGTTGAAATTTCAATGTTGTCTTAGCAACTCCAGGCTGAAATCAAAATTGAGTTGCTTATAAAAACACAACGTATGGTATTTTTTATCTTTCTGATACTTTGGATAGTCAATAAGAAAATTTTCGTATCAACTATCCAAAGAATGAGAAAGATACAAAATGCCCTGGGAGCGAGGTTGCTGCATTTTCGTTCTAAATATTAAGTGTTTTGGAGAAATCAGAGGTCGGTGGTTAGAGAATTGAAAACAATTTGTTAAATACCTCGCCATTATCTTTCTGGATTGACCAATTAAAGTGCACATTGTTTTTTTAATAATCTGTGGATTTTCACATTTTCCGTGTAAAGGTAAAGATGTTATAAAACAAAATTAAATCTTAGGGACAGTCTACAAAATTCATATGGAAATTCGTATTGTGGGTACTTATTATGCTTTTCTGTGATGAAAATGATTCGTATACGAATTTTGTGGACGGTCCTTATACATAGTATATAAGTAGTCAAGTCTCATTGCATAACAATTTATGTTATCCTGTAACGATTTTATCAAACAGTCTGCTGAAATCTGGAGTTTTACTCCAGATTCAGCAGGTTGTTTGATAAAATCGTTAAAGGATAACATAAATTTTTATGCAGTGACACTAGCCAGAGCATTAAGATGGAGATTAATACTAATAAATTATTATAGTTGGAAAATTGGTTGTAAGCCTTCAAACAGCAAGCGACCATTTGAAATTTTGTTATAAAAAGTAATGACTTTTGTTCTCTATTTTATTGGCTTGTTAAAGCGTTTTCTGGGTCCACATTTGTCGTTGAGTTTCAGCAGTTTTAAATGAAAGCCCAATCAAATAGAGTATTATTTGCTAATTTTATATCTAGAGTAGCAAACAAAATGTCAATTTAATATGGTTACAATTTGAACTCGGCATACGGCATATCATGGTTTTATCGTGTTTTTATTTATGTTACTTTGTATATGTAAATTTCTAAGAACTCGTTTACTTGAAGACTTTCTATAGGCGAAATGAACTGTCATGGCTTCTGTGATTGGTTAAATTTTTCCGTCGGATTTTCCATGTAAACGTGGTCTAACCCTTATGTGATGGACTTTATTTTTGCCAAGTCTCATGCTTATCACACGCGATTTACACAATTGTGATGCTTTCTCTCCCCTCCACTAGTATGCAATATATAAAAAACAAAATCGTTGATAACATACCGTGAAACTCCGAATAAGTCCCCCGAATATAAGCCCCCCCCCCATGTATAAGCCCATGTTAGTAAGGAAAAAAGCTACTACAATAATGTACTATAATCAAAAACGTTCTTGCTATAATGTACTATAATGTACAATATAATGTACTATAATGTACTTTAATGTATATAAACGTACTATAATGTACTATAGTGTATTTACTATAATGTATTTAATTAGTCAATGTATAAGCCCCTCGTGTATAAGCCCATCAAAAAGGGCTTACGGAAATTGTATTAGCCCAGGGCTTATATTCGGAGTTTTAGGGTAATACTTTTTATGCAGTGATAGGAATAATTAGAGCACATTAGGGAGCTTAAGCACAGTCTAATCTACGACGGCAACGTAGAATTAGCTTTTGTGCATATAGGCTACTTGCATTCCATCCTGCAGGATGGAATGCAAGTAGCCTATATACACGAAGGTAAATATCACGTTGCCGTCGTAGTTTAGACTGCTTAAGCTCCCTATTCAAGTATTTTTACATGTGTTAAACTCGACCTCGTTTCCAGCGCTTCTTGCCGCTACACAGAACCGACGCGTCGCTTCGGCTCTGAGTAGCGGCAAGAAGCGCTGGGATCATATCACAAAATAATAAGCACAAAGATGAGAAGATGGAGGCTAAACTATTAATTACTATCAAATAAAGTTAAAGTAAATACCCTATACTAAAATACTCTTTAGAATGCTAATGGTAATGATAATTTGTTAAAACTATTAAAAAATTAATAATTTTGGTTTCCATTTGTATTGTTAATTTCAGTTTGTCATTTTCGCATATGCCTGTAAATACATCTGAATACAGTGGACAGTGGCGGATCCAGCCCTAGTCAGAGCATTACGATGGTGTATAATTACTGTTAATTCTTAATTATATTATGTATG
>JAUCNQ010195431.1:0-14413 GCA_032352715.1 Bougainvillia muscus
GACAAAACTGAAACCATTTTCTTTGGCAATCACAGTCAGTTAAAGAAAGTTGATAAAAAAAACTATCAACTATATGGATATTCCGCTTAAACGGAGCACAAAATTCAAGTATCTAGGTGTACTTTTTGACCAGAAATGCAATGACAGGAGCATATATATCAGTGGCAAAATTTCTTTAAAATTATCACAAATCAAGGCCATAGCTCTTTGTCTAACGCACAACACCAAAAAACTTTTAGTCAATTCCCTGGTCATGCCGTATTTCAACTACTGCTCCTTGACATGGGCAGGTGCCACTCTTGGGCGAAAGGGTAGGATAGAAACCAGATTAAAACAAGTCGGTTGGTTTCTTGGGAATGAAAGCAATTTGTCCGTCGAAGATCTGCTTCACAAAAATGATGCAGTTCTAGTTTTCAAAGCCATGAGTCAAACTGCTCCTGACTACATGTGCTCTAAAATTAATCTGACTAAAAACAGTCATAGTCACCAAACCAGAGGAACTTCTAATAACAGAATCACTCTTCCCATGGTTAATACAGGCTTTTGCAAAAACATATTTGGATTCCGAGCTGCAAATGTATGGAACGACTTGCCTGACCATGTGTCCTGTGCTAAGAGTCTACTTACATTCAAGACTTCTCTTTCTAGCCATTTTGGCAAATTATAAAGGAGATTGTTTAATTTTTATTTTATTTTGTTAACATTCTTACCTGTATATATAGTATTTGTTTCTGTTAATTGTACCTTGGGCCGTCTGGGAGATTTATTTATTTATATACAGGATGAACATTAGGCGGTCGGGGAAAATATGTTCTGTTCGCAGACGAAGATTTCAAATTTGCGTCTTAGAAAATATTGATGAATATAAATTATAATGAACATTTGCCACAAAGTTTCTGTATTATAATCAAATTTTTATCTGTCGCTGCATTAGGCCGTCGAAAGTGAGTTGGGTGGTCGGTCGGTAGTAAAAATGGTCAGGTTTTTGGCGATCGATTGAGTCTTGTGACCTCTCGATACAGAGTCCGTTCGTGAAAGAAAAATGTGATCAAAACAATCAATTTATGTATTTTACCAAACAATTTTCTTCCGCAAAACCGAAACTGCGGAAGGGTATATTCTTTATCTTCCACATATCAGGATAAACTATCTTGGTCTGATTTTATTTCCATGTCTGTGACTCAAATATTTCATTTGATTAACGAAGGAAATGATCACAAGACACCATTCGGTCAAATCGCTTTATCCCAACAGCTTCAGATGACGCCATGTTGCCTCTCCTGTCACGTGCGCTCTCCACCTGGTCTTTCAGTGTTGCAAGTGTAAATAGACAGAGGCAGTGAAAGTCAAAGGTTTGGAATAAATATATAAAACAAAGTTTAGAAAGAAATAAAATATAAAAATATACAAAGCTCCATACAAAAAAAACATATTGAATGGGAAAAATGAGAGCATGATATGTAATACAACTGATCTCAAACCCTAAAACCAGGCAGAAGCCTGAACCTAGCTAAGCAGTATGTAAGAATAAGGCTATGATAAGGCTGTACGATCAAAAGTAAACATATCACTCAAGTACTAACGATAAAAACCAAATTTAACTAGTTCTTTAAATTTTGAGATGTCAACTTCTTTACGTACTCCAAAGGAAGTTTGTTTACTAGTTTAGCTCCCATATATATAAGAAAATGAACCTCTGGCATATTCTAGCCAAAACCTTGGTAATAGAAGAAGATTACCATTGTTTCGAGTAGACTTGCCATGATTCAGAACCCAGACAAGAAGGCAAGAAGTTGGTGGTAAGCTACAATGCAGACCTGCCACGTCTCACGTATATGCCGTGAGTCTCACAGTTTCATAAACTTTCTCACGTTATCATGAGTAACATCCGATTTCTCACACTTTTTCAAGAAGCTGCAAACTGGAGAAGATTTAGGAGCTTCTTGTATTTCGCACAGCATTTTGCTATCAGCCGCTGCAAAGTTCAACAGCAAACGCAGTTGTGTAGTAAATGATGTTACTTGCCTACTTGGTGCCTACTTAAATCCTACGATTCAAACTTTTAGCCTACTCTGATTTATAACTCGTCCTGACGAATGCATGAAAAAGTAAGCTATTGTTGGTAGGCTAATTATCATTGCAAGAATGCCGGACAACCAACGTGCGTTCAATGATGTCAGGAACGACGAAATAAAGAAGGTCCATTTAACATTAAACGGTAATAATCTTTACTGAAATTCAGTCAGCCATGAAATTCGAAATAACTCACTACTTTTTACTAATTCTCACTACTTTTCGCAGTCCTAGGTCCAAAATGTCACTACTTTTTTACCATTTTGAAGTTGGCAAGTCTGCCGATGCGAGTTTGTCTGGAAAGAGTTAACAGTTTAATACACCTTCACACGAACACCCAAGCCTAGTAATAGCCTATAAGCTGCTAGCTAGAGTGATATTGTAAGCCGTTGATCTTACCTTCTCTCGCTCCTCTTCAGACTCAGCTAGCTAAGTCTAGCTCTCAACCTTTTTTTATGCTTTACGTTTAGTATAGTATTGTTATTGGCAGGGTATGAATAGCAATGCTGACTTTAATTAAAACTGAATGCAAAACAAAACTCTGAGAAAGCCCTCCAAACCCTAGGTACGAAAGCTATGGTTATAAAACAACTCACCTGCTCTTTTTCAAAATGAGTTCGATCAACTTCTGACATTGTTCCCTTCCTCCTGTCTAGACGAAGCTGAAGGGAAGCATCTTTCAACGAAGTCATATTCTCCTTTGTTTTCTATATAGTATGTAACAACGAATTAATTAAGAAACCTGAGAACTTTAGTAGTAGTAGGGGAGTAGGTAAACTCCACTACCTGACTACAAGCAAGCAGCCATCCGATCCAAATGTTGTTGTCATTTGGTACGCACCACTTGGCACAGCATGTTCGAATGAAATGGACCATGCGTTAGTGGTTTGGAATATTTTGCAGTGTACTTGGCTAACACGGAAAGAGCGCAATCGGAGCCGCGAAAGGTTAAACCTCGTAAAAAACGCCCACACGCCCCCAAAACATGCTCGAAATGTCATGGGGAAATACCCTGATTCACAATGATTTGAGCAAATGCTCAATTTGAATGATGTGATGCCAATTTCAATATTGTACCATGG
Source organism: Bougainvillia muscus (assembly GCA_032352715.1). Classification (NCBI taxonomy): domain Eukaryota; kingdom Metazoa; phylum Cnidaria; class Hydrozoa; order Anthoathecata; family Bougainvilliidae; genus Bougainvillia; species Bougainvillia muscus. The sequence continues at coordinate 3,156 of JAUCNQ010195431.1, forward strand.
TTACCATATATACATTTTAAACAATATCTCATCAACTTCGCCCTACTGGCTGTAGAGTAATATCTGTCCAGTTGGGTGTAAAAAATTGATGCGAAAAATGGTGGACAAACAGAAACAAACCGGAACAACTTACGCGCACAAAATTATCTGTAAACGTGATTGTAGGTTTAGTCATTTTACACAATTAGTAACACATTCATCACAAATTACCACAAATTACCACAAGAAATGTATTCGCTCAAATCTTCCTGTAATCACTTTTAAATGGCTGTCGTAATAACCATAACTCTATCGTTCACAAGTTCAACATCCGTTTTTTAGTAACTCGTAACGGATAAGTTTATATCCAACTTATAAAAGTTGTTCCGTAACACAATATCTTATTGGTTGTAAATGACAAAATACGTATTTTTTCTATCGAATACATATGTTGTCCACAGCTAAACAACCGTTTCGAATAAGAACCAACAAAAACTGATTCATAATCACAGTTTTAAAACTATGTGGAATGTTTATTTTGAAAATGTTTGAAGAGAACAATGATTAGAATTAAGAGAGTCATAACGAAACAAAAATTGTCAAAAAATGATTCAAAATGTTTAGGTGGCCCCATCGCTTAAATTGTTTACCTACACAATTTATTTATTTATTTATTTAACATATTTACCCAGGTTAGCTTCGTCAGGCAAAATATAATAGCCTGCTATCAATGAAGAACCTGCATACAATATAGGACAAAAAAATCTTACCTGAGAACCGATGCTCATTTCGGCTGCCGGCACGCTGAAGCTCTGAAGGCCGTGCGCGAAAAGAAGCATCTGACGGCTTTAGAGGATTTCTTTGATCTTTTACAACCCGCCGCCAGTTGTAAAAATACGACCGAAATTCCGGCCATTTGTTGTCAAAATTCTACGGACCGTAGCGATAGTGAAAGTGCTAGCTAGCGCCAGAGTTGGCACTCGTGTTTTAATAGCTAGATAGCTACAACTTTTAAAGCTTTTATATTTGAAATTTTGCGAGAATAAACACTTAGTTACTAACATTAATAAACATCTAAAAGTTACTTCAGACAGAGTATTTATTAACTGAAAAGCTTCAGAATTTAAAATTTTGATTTTCCACTTCCACTTTTAGTTTTGTGTTTTAAACTTATGACCAAACGATAATTTCACTCGGACCGAATTCCCTAAACTCACACGGTCTGCATTCATAATTCCAGCTAAAGTTACCGGGTTACTCTTCGAAGCCAAGTGGGTTTACAGCTTTAGCGTCCCTTGGCGGAGAAAGTTACCGGTTATCAGGTAAAAAAAAAATCTAAATCAAAGGATAAAATTGACTGGACGTCCCTGTAAACCTACCTGAGTGATCGAATATCCAACCTTTATTTTTTTTAATATACATCAATGATCTTCATTTTGCTATCATATATTCTCTTGTGCACCATTTTGCTGACGACACCAACTTGCTACAAGACCTCAAGTCTCTTCAACCTCGAAACCAGAGCCTATTATATATTTTTTTTATTATGAGAACGACGAGATGAAAAGACCCTGGTCAGGTTGGATGATAAAACACCAAATTTGGGGTTTTTTTTAATCACGTGGCTGTAAAATAAAAATACGCGTGTTTTGCAGAATAATTGTGTAAATATGTCAATCAAACTTTGCAATATATTATTAAATTCTTTTTTAGCTATTTTGAGTTCAATTTTTGAGTCAGCAAAACCAACAGTGGGCAGGTTTATACCGGGGATACCGATCATCATACGAGAGCTACTTCGCCGCCTGCAGACTTTCACATATCCCTGCCACTAAAGACCCCACCAACCCGTTGAGGCGTTCTCCTGCAATATGACGGCTGCCTTTTTAGGGGACGAGCAAGCCATATCACGAATTTACTATCGACCTTCCTTCTTTTAGTACTCGGACTGTACTCAGAAAGGCATTCACTATCTTCATGGTGGTTTAGATAGATGATTTTTTATCAAACGAACAGAGCTAACTACTGCAGTCCTCTGCATGCTAGTTAAGCATCTGCTAACATCTTTTTTGTCCATTGGAAAGTTTTCCATAAGAGCTTTCGTTAAAGTTTCACACAGATACACTCCAAGAGATGACATCACCACAGGGATGACGATCGCCCTGAACCTGGGCAACTTTGATCTAACACCATAATTCTCTTCTGCTTTTTTTATCAAAGACCACTAGATCTGGACGACGCGCAGTCATAGTGGCTAGAGTCGGAATACCAACGTCCCATAAAATCTTCACGTCATCATTCTTTAAGACCGGTGGAGGGTCTTCCCTGTACGATGGTGGGTTCAGGCCGTAGACTACGCACAGTGGATTATACAACTGGCGAAGACACTCGTTGTGTCTGTCTAGGTATAGGGTAAAGTTGTAAACTTCACAGCCATTGAGAACGTGAATAACAGTCTCGGAAGACTTGCGGCAGACACGACATGACTCGTTGTCCGTGATTTTTAGAACGTGTTTCCTTCGGTAATTCAGTTTCAGACATCGATTCTGCGTAGCTGACGCTAACGCTTCCGTCTCCGGTTGAAGACGCCTTTCAACGAGACAATCGTGACTACGGGGTCCTACATCACTAGCAAGTGAGAAGAACTTACCAAAGTTGGTCTTAGCCCTCAGGGACCTAGCAAGATTGATCTGAGACGATTGATAACAAAGTTTGCTTAGGGATTTACGAGAACAGGGGCCTATCGGGCTGCCATCTAGACAGATGTCAGTTCCGATTTCATGCGGTCCAGGTCTGTTTAACGTCCAGATTTTAATCGATTCTGAAAACAGGGTTTTTCTGCTTTTACGTTCACTTAACCACTTCGAAAGGAGCCAGGCTCCTTTTATCAGTGGATTGCTACTAGTACCAAAATAACCTACTAAACCAAGGATACTCGCATCGTACTCAGCGAGGAGAGATCGAAATCTTCTGCCTCCAGTTTTCCGTTGCAAATGTAACCTATCTACAGAGTCCGAGCGATAGTGTACACCTTAAGAGCTGAGAACCTTTCTAAACTCTATTTCAAGAGTTCTTTCGACATAACTCCTCGACCAGCTCATAGTACTTAGAAATTATCTAAGCCCTGATACTATTGAAGAGTTCCACGCCTGAGTTGTGTTACGACTATTTAGACCATGGGAAAGAAGCTATTTTGCTCTTTGAAGGAACTGTTGTTTAATCTCTTCAGCAGTGGCGTTACAATCACCGTGGCCAAATAATTGCCGTTTTCTTTTTTAATTATACACTTCGGCACAATACATCAATCAATTTATACCAATGAGATATGAAAAGCATTGTTATGAATATTTTGTTCGGTAAACGTCAGATTTCTATAATTTCACCAACCTGACCAGGGCCTTTTCATCTCGTCGTCCTCATAATCAAAAAGAGATAAACGGCTCTGGGTTCGAGGTTGAAAGTCTCTTGTAAAAAGAGTCAACGTTGACTTGAAATCGCATTGGTTGAATGGTAATATCCCTAAATGCCAGTAAAACTGAATATATAATTTTCCGGCATCACGCTAAACCTCTGACTGTACCTGTGAAACTGAAAACCGCTGCTAAACGTCTATATCCAAGCAAATCAATCAAGTACCTTGGTATCATCCTAGATTCTAAGCTAGGTTGGAAGTCTCAAATTAACAATTTTGCAGCTAAACTCAAACGAACCAATGGAATACTTGCAAAACTTCGTCATTATGTTCCTACAGAAGTGCTAATTTCCATATACTATTCCTTATTTTTCTCTCATATCAATTACTGCTGTCAGATTTGGGGTCAGCCTGGAAGCATACAGGTTGAAGAACGTATCAAAGTCTTACAAAATCGAGCCCTGCGCCTCATTACGTTCTCACTCAACAGACGGCATGCCAGCCCTTCATATAAATTCCTAAACATCTTAAAATTCTCTGATTTTGTTGCTCTACAAAATATTTTCTTTCTGCATGATTTGTATTCCTCTAATATCCCTACTGTTCTAAGTAATACCTATAATGTTGACTTTTCCCATGCCTATGATACTCGCGCTTCTCGCCTTGGCCTCATAAACCTTGATCTGTTTGACACCGAATCATATGGTTCCAAGTCCATCAAAATTCAATCTATTAAGTCATGGAATAATCACCAGAGAGACACCCGCTTCTTTTCGTTACTATGATGTAAACAAGCTTCAACTGAAAAGACACCTTGCTAAACTCATCCTTAACTCTTACTGATTCATTATGTACTTTGTATTGCCTTGATAGATTATTTTTTACTTTTTTGCCACTTTATGTCCAGTTTTGTCCTGTTCATGTCCTTGTGTTCTGTCCTGTTATGTCTTGCTTTGTTAAGTTTTTTGTGATACGTAATGTCAACGGTGGCTCTAGCACAGATAGCCCTACTGCTGTTAGTGTTTCCGGGGAGACATTTATTACTACTTTATTGGAATTTATTCACCTATTTGTAATTATAATTGGTGTCAAAATATATGTCTTTTCAATTCAAAAAAAAAACACACACCAAAAGTTAGACTAAAATATAGATAAGATATCCTCTGGCATGTACCTCTCATAATTCGAACTTTATTGCCGCCTGATGTCCATCAAATGGCCATACACACTTGAACATTCCTGAAGCATTTTATGACCATCTTGTTACCATCAGGTATTAAAGAGTAAGCCTAGTACATAATATTGTTTCGTAGAAGATGATTAGCCGAGTGCCGATTAGCAAATAAGTGTTTTGAATGAGATTGAGAATGTGTATTCATAGAAAACCATATGCAGAACGTCTTGAGGACCCTAAGGATAGAAGACAGATGTAACAAATGTGGGTACTGTTTTTCCAAGATCGTCGGAATTTCATTTAGCTTTTTACACGACTTAACATATGTACATAGCCGGTATTTACGGATCCTTCGTATTTTAAAAATGCGAGAGTCGTGAAAAAGGCATAATTTTTGCCAGGAATTCCCTGATGCCATTAAGGTTCTCTCAAAAATTCGCTTTAATTCGCTTCACAAATCGCTTAATTTTCACCTTAGATGAAGTGCTATTGTGCATACTTTCTATGCACAATAACACTTCATCTAAGGTGAAATTGAAGCGAATTGTGAAGCGAATATCAGCGAATTTTTGAGACGAACCCTTAACTATCCTCACTCATTCAGTACTGCAGGCCGCCGTGATTATAATGATTCATTATCAATTACATCTTACGCACTAAATGGATTAATCCATTAATCATGAAATCAGTTACGTAATACTGTACTTTTAACTCAGAGATTGGATGCAAAGAAACATTTTTATTATAAAACATTTAGATGAAAATATATATTCGAACAATAATTATAAAACCAATTTCATACAATGTGTTAATACCCGTTCATAAAAAAATAATGGTAAATAAACCAGGAGAAGAGTCTTATTAATCCATACATTTAAGCCTAAAGACACTTCTTCCGATACGAAATAATACAATTTGCAAAACGAATATCGTAATAGGGGATTCCTGAAAAATTTCTTATGAAAAGACTGTGTATGGAATGGAATGAAATTAATGAGCGTAGAAGTAATGAATAGAAATATAGTCCTTGTTCTAATCACAGACTAGTCTCTAGATTAATAAGTACTAATTATGCACAAAGACACTCCTTCTAAGGAGCCGTCTCAAAAATTCACTTAAATTCGCTTCAGAATTCGCTTTATTCCTAATAATTTTCACCTCAGATGAAGTGTTATTGTAACACTTACGTGTTACAATAACACTTCATCTAAGGTAAAAATTAAGCGAATTGTGAAGCGAATTTAAGCGAATTTTTGAGACGGCTTCTAAATGAAAACTGATACGAATTTCCATAATAATTTTGCACACGGTCCCCTCATTCTGCAAGGTTTTAAGTCGTTCTAATAAGGAATCATTCACAAAGTTCGTATCGAAATTCATTCAACATACAGTACTTAGCATGCACAAAGACACACAGAAATTATAATTTCAAAATCCAGGATAATCCAGGACATTTTTGGTCTATTTCAAGGACATTTTTGGCAGAGTCCTGGACAATAACACAGTTTTTTTTAAGTTACAAAACATAGTCATACAGTTTTAAAATCAGCCTTAAGTAAAACTTCAGTAAGTAGTAATTAAACAAAGTGGAGAAAAGAAAATTGAAGCAACAAGAACAGAATTTCATGACACATAAGGACAACACAAAAATTTATTTAGATTTTCAGGACTTTCCAGGACAAAATCCAAGTTCCAGGACTTGATTGCGATTAACAAAATAACTGTGAACTAACTTTGATGTTAGAAACAGGGTGAGAGACTACCTTAATAGAATTAATTTTCACGCTGATTAAATTTCGCGGACGCCATATTTCAGATTTTTCGGGCGGATTTAATTTCGCGGAATACCAAATTTTGGCTTTTCGCGGGGATTTAAATTCGCGGATGATCAAAGTTCGTGTCATTTTGAAGGCTTTTAATTTCAACAAAAGATAAAAATTACGCAGTTTGGTGACTACTACGCCTTCGCTTGTGCTAAAATAGTACAAATACAGGTTCAAGAGCCTTATGTAGAGCCAAAAATAGGAAGAAATCAAAGATAATTTTCGTTGAGTCTGATTTTTGAACTTTTTGATCGGATTTAATTTTAAAGGCAATATCATGGGTTTGTCGCGCAGATTTAATTTCGCAGAAAAATGCCAAAATCCGTGAAATCTGCGAAAGTTAATCCGCACAAAAATTAATCCTATTAAGGTACTAGGTAAGGAGCTACATATAAGAAAATCCATTCAGACAGATAAAGGCGTTTACAGGTCATTGCAAATGATTGAAAAGTGCAATAACATTGACATGACAAACTGTATACATACTTTTTACTCAATGAAATATGTGCATATATAAATCTTCCCTGTACAAAAAATATCATCATAATTATAAAATACATAAAAATCCGCGAAAATAAATCCACGCGAAAAATATACTACATCTAACCGAATTCGTCTCAAAACTTTACGTGTTAACAGTGTTCAATTAAATGGACATATGGGCTTTAACTATCTTAAAGCATTTTGCTTCAGGATTGTCAAAGCATGTGTGACCAATTTGTAACAATCAGGTGTTAAAGTGTTAAAATCATCTCAGAAGAAAAGTCTCTTTGTGCATGCACAGACACTTTCCTTAAAGTGGAGGTGGTTAAAACGAAATGAATATTTGATTTAAAAAATTAACTTTATAAATTCTGCTAGAGTGCAATGTAAACCATGAGGCTTAAAAACTTAAAGAAATGAGACAGGGGCTGTTATATTGTTATTTAATATATAAACCAGAACAAGAGGCGGTATCCCTTCAGAGAGGACCTTAAAAACTTTCATTTATGTAGAAAAAAAATATTTCGCTTTATAAAATCGTTTTTTGAAGTTAAAAATGAAAAGATTTGTAAAACGATTGGTGAAGCGAATTAAGGTGAACTAGGATATAAGGTGAACTAGGATATAAGCCACAACACATGGGCGGCGGAGAGGAGAGTACAGGGGCTGCAGAACCCGCCAACTCAACCACAGTGCAGGAAATAAATTTTCCTGCGGTTATAGAGAGGTAAAATCTACAATTTTACTTGCTCGGTGCCAACCATTTAATTTCATTAAATCTCAAATGCTTCGGAACACTATGACAAAATGCTGTGTTTATAGGTAGCAATATCAGGTGAAGTGTTCTTGAGTATTGAAACAAATTAACGTTTCACATTTTAGTTTAGTGCACCAAACTCTTATCACAATAGTACCATTTTCATCAAAGGAAAAAGTGTCTTTGTGTCAACTACAGTATGTATGCACAAACAAAGATATATTTTCCGAATGAAATTTATACGAATTTAGTGGATGGTCCTAAGATGAAGAAAGAAAATATTTATTTTAACAGTTAGGGTTGTTCGTCTCAAAATTCAGTTTAATGGATTCACAATTCACTTAATTTTCACCTCAGATAAAATGTTATTGTGCATACAATAAATGAAAGAAACCAATTTATAACGCCAATTTTTGAACCGGTTCCTTAAATAATGGCAAAAGTCAAAAGGTAAAAAAATAATTTAGGTCTCCATCTCTGATTCCTTTCTAAATGTTTCTTCTGAAATTACAATAAAACGATTAGTAAAATCTAATTCAAATTACTATACTATTTTTATCTCATGGAAATTACTACAATCACCCTTAGACTCACATCATAAATTCTTTGTATCATTTTCATAACAGAAGAAATGTCTTTACGCATACTTAGTACGAACAAAGACACTTTCTGTGTGATAATTGACAGGAGTTCCCATACAAATAAGCTTGGTCCCTACTATGGCGATAAACTTAATCCCCTTAAATGGCAACAAATATTTAAACGTTTGTCGCTTTACTTCACATTCAGTTTAAGTCGATAAAGTAATGCGATGGATATAAAAACGTTTTGATATGCTGCACCTTACTTTATCGAAATATTTTTGGTTACCTTCTAAGGCAGTTAATTTTATCGCCACAGTGATGACCAAGCTTTAAGACACTGAAAAACAGAGCATTGTTTCATCATAGAGTCTCTCCAATTCTTGTCCAAATAGCCGCACCAAATGATGTATGTAAAATTTCAAAAGTTGTTTTCTCAAATTCATACGCCACAAGTGGAGTATCACTAATAAGTGATGTATTAACATAAGTATTTGGACGTTTAATTGTTTGTACTCGACTTTTACGTTTAGGATTTGGACTTTTGTTTGAATTATTAAAAATGTTATTAACATTTTCTGAACTTTTACTTCTACGTATTGGATTTAATGTTTTGAATTTTGATTTAACATTACTAAGATTAGTGATTGTATACATATCATATGGTGGTTTAGTTTTACACGTAACATCAATATCACCAGAGATTTTCCTCTGTAGTTTACCACTAGCTGTAGCTGTTCGTTTAGATCTACTTGAATCTGTCACATCCGTGGAGGAGGTTGATTTAACCAAACCAGCAGGCATTACGCCTGTTGTTTTGGTTAAATTACCTACCTCCATCATAGATGTATTATTGATATTATTATTATCACCTGAAGCTAAATTAAGTAAGGTTTGTTGTTGTGATTGCAGATTATTACAATTATTATCATAACTATTATCATCTGTACTTTTTAATCTTTCTAAAGTTTTTTCAAATTCTTTAACAACCATATCAGCAAAACAATATGATGCTGCAGTAATAGCTTTCATCCATTGTTCCATATCAGATTCACTATCAGCACATAAAATATAAGTTCGCGTAGCACCAATTGAACCAAAAGCTTGGTAACGAATACAAAATGAATAACGTTCAGTATCACTTACTTCCACACTACAATTTTCTAATATAATCATACCAATTGGTTGACGATCAAATTGTTTTTCAAAATAAAATAGTAAATTTCCCTTCAAAACAAACCAACGTTTTTTATAACTATGATTTACCGCACCTTTTTTAAGTAACATACCTTCTTTATCAATTCCATCTTGTGAAAAAGCATAACTTGATAAACTCTTTTCGTTGATTTTCATTATTATACCTGGAAAACAAAATTAAGTGACTTAAATAAATCCTCCAAAATTTTTATAGTACTGTAACTTCTGAAGAAACTTTGCAACAATTATTAAAAATCTATTTTGCATGTTCTGAGAAATATGCAGGGTTACACCACCTCTACTTTGGAAATTACAGGCTACTGGTCAGAACCACCTATCAGATTTTGCATATTTCACCTTGAAAATATGGAAAAACTATTATTTCTATAATTTCCAAAATAACTGACCTAGCCTTGAAATATGGTACAAATGTTGATTGTGCAATGCTGATTCAGAAAAGGACGTAATTTACCAGATTACTGGAAAATTTTCTGTTTTCCGGAAAAACTACCGGAAATCTATCCAGAGCACATTTCTTTCGATTATTTTCAATAACTTTCAAAATAATTGCGGAACAATTCTGAAACTTTAGTATAAATATATTTTACACCTTGTGACAAGTTTTCAGTTATTCAGAGTACATACTTCGAACGTTATAAGCCATTGATCAGAACCACCTATCAAATTTGTAGTCTGTATTTTCTCTGTTACACATCACTTTGGGATGAAACTTTGCGCAATTGTTAATTGATTAGTAAGAGATTTCCGAAAATGATGTCGGATCATCAGGATAAATTTCCAGAGTCAATTCAGACCAAGAAAAATCCACTACAGTATGACACCGTCTTTTTTACCCAAAATGCATTGGAATGTTTTTTTGGACACTTACCCCATCTTTCAACACAGTAATTTCATACAAAAAGGTTTTAAACAGCTTTAAAACTATTTTAGAGCTGGTATGGTAAATTCACAATATAGGTTGATTATGACGTCATTAGCCTAAAAATAACGTCATGCCGAATTCGATTGCACCAAATGCCTTTTTATATCCTAGGTAACATTTGTGCAAAGTTTCATCAGTTTAGCATTAGTGGATCATGGTTTTCATAGGGAGCTTTTCAGCTTTTCAGCGGCAGAAAAAGCCCAAGGTTAATAGGGTTAAGCAATTTCATACAGCAAAAATCATTAATTTATAAAAGATTCAAGCAATTGCTATCTTATTAATCTATTACCAATAAATGACTTTGTACTTACCTACGTTATATTTCTTTGATTAAAGTATGCTCTAGACTCCTCCTGATAACTCTCACAGAAAAGAAGAAAAAAACAGTACATTAGCAAGCAAATTAAGAGCTCAAACATTCTTTTGTGTAAAGGTAGACAGCAAGCGTCTTTACTTTCTGCGAAAAAACGAAACGCGGGGAAAAAAACGCGTGAGGAAAAATGAAAGAAAAGACTAGAGGATTACGTAATGAATAAAAAAAAATTATATGCAATAAGAGTTTAAAATTTTACCGGGGGAATTATTAAAATAATTTTAAAACTTTATTATATGGTAACACGTGTTAACAAGAACAATCGTTTTTTAAAAACAAAATAAATAGTAATACAGAAGGAGATTCTTTGTGCATACTTATTGTGCACATAGACACTCCTTCTGTGATGAAAATGGTACGATTTATTATATAAATGTTGTGAACTGTTCCTAATATTTTTCATTTTGACACAGAGGAAATAAATAAAATAGGCAGTAAGAGATATTTTAACCTAGAAACAATATTTATATAAAGATCTAGCTGTTGTACATACAGAGTAAATCAAAGTAGGGACTAGTGGTCTTAGATTGATGGAA
>JAUCNQ010195653.1:0-14409 GCA_032352715.1 Bougainvillia muscus
TAAGCTGATAACGAAAATAATAATGATTTTTAAAATAATTGGGATATTGCCACCTGTTTAAAGGAAATTCTATTTTCACGAAAATTAACACCGGAATTAAAATATGCTGACGTCATCAGAAAAATAAAGACGTCGTCAGAAAAATAATGACGTCATTTTGCCCTAAAAAGCCCAGGGCTAATAGGGTTAAAATAGAACTAGGACCCAAAACAGGACCAACATTGATAGCAGTGTTTCAACACTGAAGTGATCATCCTGTATTAATAATTGGAATTAAATTAAACTCATTCTAGGCATTATACCACAGTTGTTTGCAAGACTAAATCACCCAGAAAACTATGTGGCTAGTACAGTAGCAAGTTTAATATGTAGAATTGCTAAAGATTCTCCTGAATTGATTGTGTATCCCACTGTCGTTGGTTGTACAGATATGATGCCACAACAACAACTCACCAAAACATCTGCAGAAGGTAAGGGAGCATCCACAAACATTTGTATGGAAATTCGTATCAATTTTCATACAGAGAAAGTGTCTTTGTACATACTTAGAACTCGTTTACATGAAGACTTTCTATAGGCGAAAGGAACTGTCATGGCTTATGTGATTGGTTAAATTTTTCCGTCGGAAAAATTTAACCAATCACAGAAGCCATGACAGTTCATTTCGCCCTCAACGATTTTCCATGTAAACATGTCCTTATTCTTATATTTTGTACCATACAACAATTTAAATAAAAATAAAATAAAGCTTAGTCCGAAAACATTCATCTTAATGCGTTTAGGTATACAAACCAAACAACAAGGACGTTAAAATAATCTTCCTATATTTCGAATATCATCGTATTTATCTACTGGGTGAATGGTGGAAAAACATACAACAAGAAAGTTAAAACAGCTTCAATTCCTAAGAGGCCTTTAAACTAAAGTTGAGCGCAGTACGCTTTTCTTTGATTTTTAAAGCATCTTTTATCATGTGGATAGACCAATTAGAGGATCTATCAACGACCTTTGTATTTTGTCTGACAAGATTAATGTGAGCGTCACAGGAATCAAGAGACTCGTTGCTAAACATGCAGAGAAGATGTTGCCCTTGATTGTTTTTGTCTTTCCAAGCATGCTCTTCCGTTCGTTCGTACAAAGTTCTTTCCGTTTTACCAACATAATTTGCCTTACAACCAGGCCATGTAAATTCGTACACAACAAACGATTGGTTTAGGACTGCTGTTCTGTCTTTCGTATTACAGTAGTAATCGCATAGTCCAATTACAAATAGCTGGAGATTGCCGTACGTGCAGGGCACTATTATTCTGTAATTGCCCTCCAAGTTGTAATAGCCCGGAGCAATTACAACCTCCAATCCAGCGTCGATATCTAATATGTGTTTCCATCACTCTATGAAAACATTGCAAATACGAAACAATGTTTGCGAAAAATAATTCTTTGAAAGCAGAAAAAAATGTTTGGTTGTTTACCAATCAATCAAATATATTGTTACAAATTACAAATAATTCTAAGGTCCCATTTACTTTTGCAATGTTTACACGAATGAAATAAGAAAGGAATGAAGTAGCAGAACTTTTTGACAATCTTCCATGCGATTAACCAGGAATAGCATGACTTTGTCGGGCAATTTTAGATAAATAGCTCTTGTTTCGTTTCAAAGTTTTTCAAACAGCCCTCACTACCTTCGGGCTATTTTGAAAAACTTTGAAACGGAAACTCGGGCTATTTATCCCAAATTGCCCTCTCAAGTCATGCTATTACTAATACTAATTAAGCTTAGTGACGTCAAACATCGGATTAAATACAATAACACGATTACAGACGATTTGCATGTCCTGGCTGTAAGGCTAATTATGTTGGTAAAACGGAAAGAACTTTGTACAAACGAACGGAGCTTGGAAGGACAAACAAAGCACAATCAAGGGGCACATAGACAGTTGCGAGGGAATTGCTTTCAAAAAATATATGGTATATCCGTATAGTCCTCCTTTTTAGCTATGGCACTTAAAAGTAAGTTCAGTGAACACTCACCAAATGTTAGCGTTGTATAAGTTAGTTGGCTATATTTACTTCTTTTATCTCGTAGGTATTCTGCGTGCATACCAATATCAAGACGATGATGAATGCGAACAACCTGTTATTGAAGCAAGTACTCAGGATGAACTAGAAGTTATTTCACAAATTGATACCGAGGGTACAGCCTCACAAGAAGAACAGTATACCATCTCAGTTGAAGATAAAGCCATGTTATCATCACTACATGTTATCTTAGATACATTGAATGCAGATAATTTAACTCTAGTTCAAGAAGTAAAGTGCGTTGTGTCAGAGTTAAGAAGGATAACATTATTGTGGGATGAACTTTGGTATGGCTCGCTTGCTCAACTACATCAAGAAGCTCAAAGGTAAAAAGACAATAGCACCCTTACTTGTTAAGGATCCCTTGCTATTCCCGACCACAGATTTCTTTCTTATAGATTTATTTAGGTGAGAGTGTTTAGGTCAGGTCAGTTCAGTTCTTTCCATTTCGAACTGCTATTGGTTAAGCTGTAATCCAATACCACCTGTATCAGCACCTAGTTATGGGAAAATAGCACCAAGCATATGAAAATGACAACATACACCTCACAATACCGCATCGATCGTCCGCAGATTACCAAGGATTGCGTCGCTCAGTACGCGGCCAGGCTGAGCTCGAAAAATATGCTACTGTCCATCATTATAGTGAAGTAACCTCTTCCGGGTGGCCTACACTTAAAAGGAACCGAACTCAACACGAAAAACCTTCTTATATCTGCATAGGATCTATTAACAGCACAACCATGAAATATCCCGTAAAACTTGCACAATGTATATCCCAGTGCCAATTTCTTAAACAAAATATCACCTTTTTTCAAGAAACCCACATTGGTCACAACACCATTTTTGACGACGACTCTGAATTAGATGGGTGGACTTTCATTAACTCAGGTTTGAAATGTAATGCTAGTGCAGGAGTAGGCATAGCTCTTACTCCAGACGTAAATTTGATAGACATAGAAAAAATCCTTGAAGGTAGAATACTTTTAGCTCATATCATTCTCCATGGTATCAAAATATCAGCATTTTGTGCTTATGCTTCTACATAGCAATAAGCTGACTCCACAAAAGAAGCATTTTTTAGCACTTTTCTAAAGGCAATTCGAAAAGGAAAAAAGGAGCACCCACGTTTTAAGGTCCTGATAGGGGCAGACATGAATGCGACCATTGGTTGCGATTCATTTGGCTCTTGGTCTTTCCTTGGCTCCAATACCGATAATCTTAAGACGAACGACAATGGAACAAGACTGCTCAGTCTATCTGAGGAATGCAAACTGTATATTAGCTGGGAGAATGACTACCATCTGGAAAGTTTTGAGGCGGTGAATCTGATAAAGATCAAATTCCTGAGTTTAGAGGAGTTTCACAAGGAACAAGAAGAATGCAGTTTTATTGATTCTACAACTAAACTAAGTTAAAAGAAGTTTAAAAAAAGTTAAAATTATTTTAGAGCCAAAAGTTTAGAATCTCGCTACCACTAAATCAACTGACCTTGTACAAAATAAGTTCCCACATACCCCAAGGCTTTGTTTCACGGAAAAAATTCCAAGTATTAACGTTTTTTTTAAATTTTTAAGCAAAAATACAATCAAAACAAACCAGAACAAACTCTTCGTGTTTCATGTTTTAATTCTTCATGATGATGAAATTTTACAATTTTTTACAAACGTTCTTTGCACAGAAAACTTTTTTTCCCTAAACTGTGTAAAATACAATGAGTTTATACACGATTATGAAGACAATGCAATTAATGCTAATAGCCTTCTGTATGAAGATGGGTCTTCATACAGAAGGCTATTAAGAGTTAAAATGTTCAGCTATTCCTCATATTGCTCTGACTAGGGCTGGATCCGCTACTGGTGTGCTTCTAGTTTGACCTTGAAACAGATGCGAATATTAAAAATGGTTTGTTATAGTTCGCTTTATCAATTTCATTCCACAAAAAGTGTCATAAAGGACTAACACCCATTTTCTAAATGAAAATTGAATGCAAGGAAACAAATTTATAAAGCGAATTTCTGAGACAAACCTTTAGGGACCGTCCAAAACATTTGCATGGAAATTCTTATCGATTTTCATGCAGAAGGAGTGTTTATGCACAAAAAATAATACTAATTTTGTATACAAACCCTAATTGAATTCAATGATTTTCCTTTCTTTAGACGTATTCTACAGTTGAATGGTGAAATTAAGCGAGTTAATAATAACAAGACGTTATCGGAATCTCAGAAAAGTTCATTGATTAAAGAAAAGCATGCTGCTCTAATGAAACCAGTAAGATAACATCCCTCAATATTTGGGTGGGATTTAGGAGGGACAGTTCACAAGATTTGTATTGCAAATCGTACCGTTTCGTATAAAACCTTAAGGTGGTGGCTATACTTAGGATATTCAAGAAATGATATACTAGGGTCTAATCTAGAACAGAAGGGCATGTTTAAAAGGGCACTATTTTTAGGACTGCAGGGCCTTTTCTATAATAGTAGGGCAGCGACCAATTTGTTGAAAAAGTACATTTTTAAGGTAAAATAAGTCCTAAAAATACCTAGTTTTTGTAGAAAACTAGGTATTTTTAGGACTATTTTACATAAAAGGGGCACTTTTTTCTTCATTATTAGCGTTGGATTGTCGGACTCTTAAAAGGGCCTCGGAATGATGGACGATTAAAAGGCCTTGATTAATGTCTTTTATATCTAATTTCTTCACCAGGGCCCGGTTGTTCGACCCAGTGTTTTTCCATGTTTTTCCATGTTTCCCACTCGTAAGGGTCATAACTTGGACATTTTAACTCTAAATATATCTGCTATATCTGCTAGCTTAAACGAAATCAGGATGTCATTCCTCTTACTAGATGCAGGAAACAGAAGGTAACTTTTAAACTTTTCAAAGACTTCCTTTTTACTTTGTATAGTTTTGCAACTTTTATCCGGAAAAAGTGACGCTGTACATATAAGTATGCAGCTTGCCTAGAGGCTCTCTATAAGGGACCGTCTACAAAAATCATCAGGAAATTCGAATCAATTTCATACAGAATAAGTGTCTTTGTGCGTACTAAGTATGCACAAAGACACTTCTTCTTTGATGAAAGTTTTACGATTTGCGATACAAACTTTGTGGACGATCCCTAAGGAGTTAGTAGATTTTCTTGAAGGGTTACAATAAAGGAGCAATGCATATTGATTATTTGTGATTATTTGTGTTTAGTTATTCTATGCTCTTGAAAGATTATACAAAATCACATCACAAACACCAGAGACACCACATGAACAAACTTTTCAAAATACGTTTGGTATACAAATATACAAAGCAATTGAATCCTTAAAAAATCCAATGGATCCATCTAATCCAGAACGTAGTTGGGAACCAACAAAACAGGTAAGGGTTTGTCTCAAAAATTCGTTTAAATTCCCTTAACAATTCGTTTCTTTCATAATAATTTTCACCTAAGATGAAGTGTTGTTGTAACACTTACGTGTTACAATAACACTTTATCTAAGGTGAAAATGAAGCGAATTGTGAAGCGAATTTAAACGAACTTGAAGCGAATTTATGAGACGGTCCCTAAATAGTTGAATAATTAACTTTTAATAATGAATTTCTCTTGAAAACATTTTGCTTTGAAGGCTCGGATAGCTCTTGGCTATATATTTTCTTATTTGGGGCTAGTTAAGGTCCTTGGCGCTGAAAATAACTGTTTATGGTACCTTAATCTAGCAGGTACAAATCCAGGACTTATAAGTGTCTGCCATTCTGACACAACCCTTGGATTAGGGACCATCTCAAAAATTTGCTTAAATTCGCTTTACAATTCGCTTCATTCCTAATAATTTTCACCTCAGATGAAGTGTTATTGTAACACTTACGTGTTACAATAACTCTTCATCTAAGGTGAAAATGAAGCCTTTTCTAGATTAGTCCCTGTCTAGGTTATTGTGATTCCGGAAAAGAAATGATCCCAATCCTAAGCACTATTGTTCTATAGTTTAAGTTTGTCTCAAAAATTTGCGTTACAAATTCGTTTCATTCTTACTAATTTTCATTCAGAAAAAGTGTGTTTTTGCATACTTAGTATGGGCAATGGCACTTCTTCTGAGACGAAAAAATGATTCGTAAATCGAATTTGTAATGCGAAATCTTAATAATGATGGTAAAAGTGTCCATTTTTAGTAAAGATCTGTAAATTCTACTGATGCTGCCCTGATGCTGCCCTGATTACACCATAATTTTATTGTATTACGATTTTCTGTGAACCCTGTGGGATACGAACTATAAAATAATAAGGTATCTTTCACAAAATTCGTAATAAGTTTCATACAGAAGAAGTGTCTATGTGCATACTAAGTATGCACAAAAAACACTTCTTCAGTGATGAAAATGGTATTATTTGCGACACAGGTTTTCTAAATCACTTTATTTTTGTTTACTTATTTAGTTGTATCAAACTTTGCAAGTTCGTGCGCAAAAGAGAGCTATGAATAACTTAGCTATGGATCATATCAGTCCAATACTTGCTAAAACTGAATTTCGCTTAATACCTTTACCTGGAATTGTTTCATCTTTAGACGAGGTAAGATTTCTTACATAATGAAACCCATTAATTTTTTTATCTATTGCCACAGAGTATAGCATCACAACATCTCTGACAGGCTCAATTATCCATAGCAATTGCGATTGTGAGCTCTTAGAATCATGTTTGCATTATGCAGAGGCAGACTCAGAACACGCTGTTACCTAGTCACAACACTAAAATGTAAATTCAAAGCATGCTTAAAGTGATTAATTCTAATAGCTTTCTGTATGAAGATGGGTCTCTCAGACCCATTACAGTGCTGGAAATAATTTTGTGTAGGTCGACGGTCAATGTGATCAGGGAAAATGAATATATGGCGGTCAAATGAAAATCCTGGCGGTCATATCGGCAGATAGTCTGGCTAAAAAAATGTCAAAAACCAAAAAACAATATTTTCCACTCTAGACCCTCGGAAACAGCCTCTAAATCAATTTCTGATAGTAAATTTACAGTAGCGGATCTGGAAGCTTGAAGATAGTAGGCAAGTGCCTACAAAGAAGTGTAAAACCATCGTTAATTATTTACAAAATGGCCGGTCAAGATGATCAGCATTTAAGAAATTCTGGCGGTCAAATGTTATATTCTGGCGGTCAGTGACCGTTATTTCGAGCGCTGCTATTAAGAATTGAAACTTCCACCACTGTTATTAATTCATTCATATCAAGTTTTATCTTGGATGAAGTTTCATTGTGCATACAACGTAATTGACAATTTATTTGAGATGAAACTTAAACGATTTGTGAAATGAACTAAATCGAATTTTTAGGAGGAACTCTTAACACGTAAGTGCTGCAATAACACTTCATCTGAGGTGGAAATTATTAGGAATGAGGCGAATTGTGAAGCGAATTTAAGCGAATTTTTGAGAAGGTCCCTTACATTGCATACATACATACATTTTTCCAACTTGGTGTTTTCTGATCTATTGCAATAGGAAGGTACACATTTTTGGATAGGAAATTTTGCACAAAAACGTTTCACTTTCACGTGAGGTGAAAAATACATAATATGAAATGAGAACTTTAAAGCAATTTCTATTTTTTAGAATATTACTTTAAAAGGCTTCAGCAACGATGTTCAAATTTTACCTACAAAAACTAAACCGAAGAAACTTGTTATGCATGCTTCGAATGGACAACAATATGCATATTTATTCAAAGGTCTGGAAGATCTGCATTTAGATGAGAGAATCATGCAATTCCTAGAAATTTGTAACTTCATGTTTGCTAAAGAATGCAGGTATGTAAAACTATTATTATTTAACTATATTGCTTGTTGTTGGACTGTATAAGGCCCAATTCACCATTGCGCTATTCAACACACCCCATGATTGTTGGTAAAGTGCTGGTCACATCGATTAAGTAAACAGTTCAATCTTGTTGAAATAATATTAGTGTTCCAACAATCAGGATCGCTTAGGATTTTCTCAAATGAAAATTGTCTTCAGAACACTCTGTAGTTCTAATCCTGGTCAAATTTTTGCTGT
Source organism: Bougainvillia muscus (assembly GCA_032352715.1). Lineage (NCBI taxonomy): Eukaryota > Metazoa > Cnidaria > Hydrozoa > Anthoathecata > Bougainvilliidae > Bougainvillia > Bougainvillia muscus. Next base: position 8,139 of record JAUCNQ010195653.1, read on the forward strand.
ACGCCCACAAAAAGAAAATTCTAAATATGATTATATCTGTTTTCTGACCCTAGACATATTGTTCTGCACTTTTATTTTTAAAATTAATTTCGTATGGAATGACTTAAGATTTTAAGGTTCTAGCTCTGCATGCGATGGTAGTGTTTGGTTATAACCATTGAACCCAATAAAAAATTGCTGTATTCAATCTTTTCAGAATAAATCTGTCAAAATAGCCCAGCCTTGACAACGTTTTACAAAGCTTTATAATAAATGTATACCTTCATTTTTCTTTCTTTCATTTAATCTTTTCTTTCATTTAATTCACTCAAATTTGTAATTAAAGGGTAGAGATTGTTTTGACTTTGACACAATATGTACAACATTGAGAGATAATATGTATTGTTATTATTTTTATTTTTATCATTTATCTTTTATTATATCTTTTTATCAACCCTGGTAAAAGGAAGGTTCAAGTTTAAGTCCAATCTGTAGGGGAGTGAAACCGGGATATGACGGATATTATTTTACCCCCGACAATATGGGACATGGAATGGGAAAAACAAGAATGTAATAAAACTGGTGTCTGACGCGGACTAGGACGGACGCCACATTAATTATCGATGTTAAAAATGGACGCCGACTGATCGGCGATTGAAGTAAAGCATAAAATATTTCACTGACAAATAAGACTATGTATTAACGTCGTTTCAACGTCATTAAAATAACTTCATGAACAACTTAAAATAACGTCATTTCAATGGCATATAAGGCTATATTTATTAACGTCGTTTCAACGTCATTTAAATAATGCCATGAACAACATTAAAATGACGTCATTTCACAAGCAAAATATTCATCCATCGAACATCGATACAATTTTATTTTACTTTTCTCAAACGTTGATAAAAGGAAGAAAACGTTTCAACCATCGGTAAATAAAACTAGACTACATTGTTAGTATAGTTTTGACAGCGTCTGGATAGTTCGACATATTTCAGGTCGGCGTTTGAATTATGTTCTGGACGGCGTCTGAATAGTTCGGCGATCAGACACCGTTCAAATTAGTCATTTTAGATCGGCATTCTGGCGGCAACTTATTTTAATTCCGACTCCGTCTGGACAGCATCCAAGATGCCAGTTGGATGGCAACTTGTTGCCGACTGCATGCCGTCTCCAAAGTAACATTGTCCTTTTTCCCTTTCCCTGTCACATAATTTCGTCACTTTCCAAAAAAAATTGTGAATTTTGTCCGACAAAGTAATGTCCGATGAGGTATATGATTAAATGTATAGAATGTTATCCCATAGATGTATCATTGTATATGCTTTGATAAAATCGGAATAGGGTCAAGAAAGAGTAAGAGAATCCTAATCAATTCGATTTGAACCAATTTCGGTTTGAGACGAATTTCAGATTAATTAAGCAGTGATATTTGCCTTGCAATGTGTGTGGCGAAAGTAAGTTGTTTACAAATCGATTTTCACAAATTCTTCAAATCTGGTATAAAATAAGTTTCTACCATAGACCAAAGCTGTGTTTTATAAAGAAAATTCCCGAGCAGTAACGTTTTTTTTTTTTTTAATTTTTAAGCAAGAGAATACAACCACAACAAGAAACAGAAAACTCTTTGTGTGAAATGTTACTACTTTGCAATACTCACATATGCATATTCACATGTACATCCTTAACTAGGTAGAATTATGCGCTCGTTGCGCAACAGTTGACTTCACAGTTAAGAACAACTTACCAATAATGCAAACTTTGGGCATGCACAACAAATTTTAAAATTTAACAAGAGAAGGCACTTTGATATGCTATGCAGCATAAGATATAAACACATTATTTAAATGGTTGATTGAATCTATATAAAGAACACATTTAGATTTAATAAAAAGCTATTTTAGGGACATTATAAAAGGCTTTGTTTAATATTTTATCTTAAACAATTAAAATTTCAGAGTGCTGTTCAATGGATTTGTTAAGCCTGGGTCACACCTTACTATTAAGACGATTAAATTCATTTCATTAAATTCGTCAAAAATGCTTTTTTTTTGTAAGAGATAGTCCAAAGAATCTGTATCTCAAATCGCACCATTCTCATTACAGAAGAATTGTATTAAATTGAATTAATATTTTTGAGACAATCACTAGTTTTTCCAATTAAACTCATTATTTAAGGAACCGTCTCAAAAATTCGTTTCATTCCTGTCAATTTTCATCTGAGATAAAGTGTTATTGTGCATACTATGTATGCACAATAACACTTCATCTCAGATGAAATCGAAGCGATTTGTGAAGCGAATTTAAGCGAAGTGTTGAGACTAACCCTAAATAATTCCAGCTTTTAATATATAAATAAATAATTATTTATGTATAGAAAACACCTGTCTTATAATATCATTGTTGGGAGCAGGTGTATCAACTGTTTGCTATGTTAATTTTTCTAATTAGAATACAAACATGTCTGGATAATCTCTAAGTAATATTTTTTTTATGTAGGAAAACTATGATTTTTATTAGTTGGGAACTATAATTAATTACCATAAATTCCGTTTATCCAGAAATTGAGGGAATTAAATACCCTGTATACAAGGATGAAAGAGTTTCGGATTAATCCGGAATTCTGGATTTCTTACATATGATTTATAACCTAATCAGGACCAAGAGGAAGTATTTTGGGAAGCTAAACAATATCTTTTCACTCTGCAAAAGCTTTTTCCGACAATCTAGTATGTCAAAATATTCCTTAGACACCCACACCATGGGGTACCTCATGGAGAGTTACTATACTTTAAATTTTTTCGGATTTTTTCTATCTCTTTCATCCTTGGAACAGGACAGCTTCTTGGTTAGAAATAAAAGAATGCCTGTGTTATGTAGCTGATTCTCAGAGACTCAGAGAAAAGTAAACATTTGTTTACATCAATAAATTGCTCCTTTCCTGGAAAATTCTTTGTTAATTTTGATTCTTTTATGAAACATAGCCATCTATTGAACTTTAATTAAAATTCTGATAATAAAATTATAACAGGAAAACACAAAAGAATTAAGGTGTTATTGGTTTTGAAATAATCTAATTCCAATAAGATTATTTTTTTTATGCAATACTGAATAGATTGGCTTGGAGTCAAGCGTAGAATTATGAATTTGCTTTGAATGAATTTAAACTTTGTTTGGTATTAAAGTTATTTGACCAACAATTTCATGCCGTCCCTACTACCAAAACGCTAGAATACCTTCTTAAATTTTAAATTCAAGTATGAATGACAAAACTGGAATATCCAAAGTAATTTTGAAATATGTTCTCCTCTCTCCTGTATAATATCTGTTTCAGAATAGTCGACTATTAGACGATACTATATACTATGAGAATAGGTTTAATAACTCTTAGAAGAAAGTTTTATTTTTCTCCAAGTGAGTTACTATTGAACGTCACTTCTTCAATTTTTGAATATATATTCATGCACTAATTCAAGACATTTAGCGTCTGTCATTCTGACACTGCTTCTTGAATTATCATAATGAAAGTGTAGTTTTTATGTAAAAAAAATCCTAAACATACGTAGAAAAGTAGGTATTTTTGGTACTCTTTTTCAAAAATATTGCTCTCTTAAAACTGATTGGCCCTATTTTTCTGGATTATTCCCCAATAACTGGGAATATAGCCGACCATATTGTACAAGTGTTTTATATACTAGAATTCCAAGGTCTCGTCCTCAAAATTAGTATAAGAGGAAGTGTCTATGTTCATTCTGTAGCCATATTAGAATTAAGCGAGCATGGCCTAATGGTCAATTCATCGGATTTGTAATCTGATGGTCCAGGGTTCGATACCCGTGCTCAACATGCTTGGGAACATGTCTGAAAAGCTGCTTCTCGGGTCAACCCATATCATGTGAGGGAAATTGAGAAGATGGTTCAAAGTGATCATCGAGTGTTGCAGTTGGTTGTCTAGGAAAGCACACTATCACTTTGGTGGGACTGTGTTGCTCAGAAGAGCATTAAATACGCTATAAGCATCATAACGCCGTGGCCCCTCCTGAAAATAAGCGACAAAGTATATCCCGCGAGCTTAGTGGGGCTAGCCGCGATAAACATAAACCTTACTCGCTCGTTAATGTGGCAAGCCCGCAATGCAACTCTACCAATAATTGGCCACACCAAATTTCAGTTCGTTATATATGTATCATTTATAAATGGTTTTATTAACTTTAACGGGAGTCATCAGTGAACAATCCCTTTAAAAGATTCAGACCGTCAATTTCCTTTAATGCTGATACTTTCTGTGATAAGGGTTCGTCTCAAAAATTCGCTTCACAATTCGCTTTATTCTTATTAATTTTAATCTCAGATGAAGTGTTATTGTGCATACGTATTGTGTTATGTATGCACAATAACACTTCATCTTAGGTGAAAATGAAGCGAATGGTGTATGAGACGAACCCTAATATATAACCAACCACTCTCTCCTCTGCTTATGGCGTATATTACGACAACGTATGTCATCTATTTCTTTGACTTGTGTTGCATAAATTCACTAGTAGCCAACATAGTTAGATTTTAATTTGTTAGTCTCTGAAGTTCGGGAACAGGGAAAATCTTCTGTTATTTAAGGAACAGTCTCTTTTTTAATTGTTAACTGTCAATTCACTTTATGAAATCCCTTTTTCTTAACAATTTTTATTCAGAGAATGTGTTTGTGAATAATTTGTATGCGAAATGACAATTCTTCTTAAAATAAAAATAAAACCGTTAAAAACTATATCAATTTTCATCCAGAAAGAGTGTCTTTCTTCATACTTGTTACTTCATTTTACAGGTACGCAATTACTTAAGTACGTAATTACTTATCTTAAGACATTTATCTATTCACAAATGTAAAATTGATGACAAAAAATTGTTACGTTTCCGTTAGATTGAGGGGTAACTGTTTTAAAAAATACTCAAAGTTGCAAATTCTCAGTTTTGGATATTAAAAACAAAAATACGGATGGAATACCCTCTACCATCTTCCTTCATACTATTACTATTCATATACCTTCTCATCTTTGCCTTTCCTCAAAATTCATGTCAAATATCGAACCAATTCCAACACTAAAGAAGTGTGTCTACTTATACTGTGCGTATGCTCAAAGACACGTGAATCAAATAAACCTTATCTTTAATCTTTAATCTATTGGACTACTCATCAAGTGTAGTAGTCACTTTTACTTCAACTTATGAAGGAAATTTGTTGTGCTTGGTTATAATCACTGAACCCAATAATAATATTATTAGTACAGACCATTTTGAACAAATAAAATGTTTAGTAAGAGAAGTTATTTAATAATTATTCAATCTTTTCAGAATAAATCTGTCAAAATAGCCCAGCCTTTGGCAATGTTAAACTTAGCTTGTATAAAAATTGTATACCTTATCGGACTATATCTTTGTCGGACAAAGTTTTCGTTATCTTCTAGAAATGTTGTCACTTTTGTCCGCTCAATGATTTCTTCCTTTTTAAGATTCTCATTTAATTCACTCAAAATTGTAATTAAATGGCCTTAGTGATTTCTTTTGACTCCGACACAATATGTATAACCTTGGGAGATAAATCTTTTCTCAAGTATAATATTGGCTTAATAAACAAATATTTTTTATTTCCTTGGGAAAAAAAAAGAATGTGGCCTATTTTGAAGGTTTACATTTGGACAATACTTTTCGTGGTACGAAACTTTCGTCACTTTTCCAAAAAACTGTCACTTTTGTCCGACAAAGTAATGTCCGATAAGGTATATGAATAAATGTATAGAATGTTTTTCCTCTGTTATTCGTATTTCTTCTAGTTTCATAGACCTATTTCATGCTACCTAGCAAGAAAAGATATGAGCGCCCCCTTGAATGAACGCCCCCTCTAGAACCCCAAAAACTTAATGAGCGCCCCAGGCTCGCTTTCGAGGTAATACAATAGTTTCTCTTCTGAATGAAAAATTATATTCCCGTGATGAAAATGGTGGTAATCCTGATACGAATTTTGCATGGTCCCTTAAATAAGAAAAGACCATTATGTACTCTTTGTATTTTTGTTATTTTAATTTCTGTTGTGATTTTTTCTCATTGTATTTCATTAATTCTGTTTGAAATGCTGTTTTGGTATTTCTTAATTTTCTAAAAAATATTATGTAAATCTTAAAGATATACATTAAATGAAGTATCATTATATTACTTATCAGGAAACACATGGCTTGTAGCGTGTCTTGACTTTCAGTATCAGTTTGGCTGTAATACAACGGAAACATACATAATAAAC
>JAUCNQ010195764.1:0-14406 GCA_032352715.1 Bougainvillia muscus
GACCAGATATTTGATTTTACAGTCCAGATATATTGAGGAGTGAAATGTGCAGAATTACATTATTTAGAGTTATATAGAGACACAAATAGATATTACTATTTAGGGACATTAAGAGACATATATACCCATAAAGTACACAAAAACATTAATTTATACATCGATTGCAAACGTAAATATCCAAAATTTATCCAAACATTTCTGTAAAATTTGCTCTCACGTTTGATTAATTAACAAATTCTCCTAACATTACTTAAATTTTTAAACTGACCATATTTGGGCATTTTAGTGATTTAGGATACAGATTATGTTTAGAAATTTCAAAGAAATATACCAACAATATTTGATCTATAAAGATACATAGATACATAAATACCATATTTTTGAGTCAACGTGACTAACTTATGTCGTCATAACAAGAAATATTGACGTTACAATGAAGTCATAAACATAAATATTTATTGCAGAGTGGTCAATGATCATCTGTACCAAATTTGGGTTCATAAGAGCCAATGGTTCTAAAGGTATACAGAAAAATCTAACCGCGGGCCAAATTGACCCCCCCATCCATACAAAGGTCAAAAAAGCCCATGTTGAATAGGGTTAAACCCTGACAAAAGCCCTGCTCAAATTTTGAAATGTAAATTGTATTAGCTTCAATTATTCAGTATGTATGTATGAATACGAACCCTGAATGTCTTGAGCGTTGTAGATAAGACTGTCCATAAAGTTTTTTTATGTAATCAAACACAGGTTTCAATGTAAACTAGGAGTAATTATCTTCTGCATTGCCCTGTCATCAAAATGACTGTATAAAATAAATGAAGTTTTATAATTACCAAATCCAGTACAATTTTGATGCTTTGGTATATGATGGTAACAGTGTAGTGCTTGTACTATTGAAACAGATAACTTGTGATAATGATACGTTCAATGTTACCTTGTACTCAAAGGTGCATTATAGCTTAGTATATGGTAATGATTGATCATCATATATTAAGCTGATAGATATTAATTATTTGAGTATTTATGTCTAAATCTGCCATTGTAAATCGTACCATTTCAATTAAAAACAAAGTATCTTTGTTGATATTGAGTATGCACAAAGTTTCATATTCTCAACTGCATCAAAACTGAATAATCAGATAATGATTATATACAATTAGAGAAAATTTAAATGTCAAATAATTGTACTTAATCGCAACACGATTCTTCTGATTTTAATTCTGTGATCTATGGTGTTATTGGAACGATTCCAGATACAACACTGTATCGTTTAAGAATTGAGAGTTTTTATGCCTTATAGATTGCAATTTTGACCTGGTGAAATCTTTTTCAAAAATTGATGGAACAAACTATACATTTTCGACGCAATATTCTTGCGTTAATGTGGTATTTGGATCTCCGAAAATATCTTCATGGAATGGTGTCAGTTGGCTTTCATGGTCACGAAATGACTTCATGTATAAATGGAAAAACTTTAAAATTGACATTTCGGTGAGTAGCAACTAAGTATCCAGTAACATCAATGATGCATTTGAGGTAAAGAGTAAATATCAATTGTGAAGCACAAATTTACCTTTTCTGCTCTTTACTGACACTGAAGACGGTTTTAACTAACTTACATGGTTAGGTCAGCCATTGTGAGTCATCAGTTCTAACACACTAGCTATATATTATACTTTTACAAAGTACTTTTACAAAGTACTTGAACACCCACTTTCAATACGTTCATGTCAGTGTATTGGTGTATCCAACCTAGTTATTAAATTATTATTAGCCTTTCTATGTAATAACATGGCTTCTTTAGGTTTTCCCTTTAAACATCTGGCGGGTTTTGCTTGTTGAGTCACCAATAAAAAGCCCCTTTTATGTTTTAGTGGATTTCTAATAATTTTCAAGCAATTAAAGAAACTTACTACAATGGTGGGGTTTTCACATTCTCCTTTAAATGTGGTGATTTGCAAGTTTGCTTATCCGTCATTTTTAATGGTACAAAGCGGAATGGTAAGTTCCTTTTTAATTCTTCTGACGTAACTTAGAGATAAGTATGTCAAAGTTAACATAGTCAAAGCAGAACATAAAATCATCATATTCAGAACTATTAACTTAAACTTGATGCTCTGATTACGGCTAGGTCCCCTGCTGCTTATTGAGTGATTTTGACGTTAAAGACCAATAAATAGAACCTTAAAAATGAAGAAAGTCCATTAATTTAGGAGGACCAAATCATTTAAGCAGTCGTTTTAGAACGTGGTTAAAATAGTCCAAGTAATACAAAAGAGATTCAAAGTCATTAATTCTTAATTGCTTTATTACTGTTAATTGGTCACTGAAGGCTCATCACTCTATTTAATCGCTTTGATTAATATTAAATTAAATATTAATATTATTGAAGTTGAGAGCTTCAATACATGCAAACATGGAAACAACCTTGATGACCCAAAATGTTTTTTCGAAGTGCAATTCGATAGGCATTGTGTTATTAATTAATATTTCTTTGACATACTCCCGACTCCTTTCTATATTTTCAGATATATTAAATCTGAGACAATTAATCCTACTGAATTAAAAGAAATATTTTTGCTCATTAAATTTGTTTCCATAGTTGCATGAATTTTTAAAAAGCATTGAATTGACTTAAGTTAGCTAATCCATATTTTTCTTACCTAAGCAATATACAACTAAACCGTGTTTAATATAAAAGTTTAGTGAAAGATTCAACAACTTAAAAAAATAGAGCAGAGAGCTAATATGGGTGATTCGTAATAGTTTGGTTTATGGTAATGGGTCTTATTAGGCCTACTACCATACACAAAACATGAAACAAATTTGCGTCTCTATCGTATTGCGTTGACTAGCTTAGAGCATGTTCTAGATCCGCATAAAACGTTTACTCTATTAAACTTCCTGAAAAGAGAAGTCCTTAAACAACTTTTCTATCATCAGTTTTATCTTAATGTTAAAAATAAATTGATATTGACGTCACATATTATGCAATGACAACAATTTATAGAACAAAACAAAGCATACCTTTTTACCATAAGAGTCAGTCAGGAGGAACAGGGGAATACTTGAGGTACTTACTATATAATATATCCGTTCCAAGAGTGAGTTTAGAACATGATTTCTAATCGAGTCGAAGAAGTAGAATTGAGACTCAAAGTTATGGATTCCTAATTGCTTAATATGGGTTCTGATATGGGTGATTTGATATGGGTCTCGAAACAAATACATTCCGAAGACTTTGAAATAAAAATATTTGACAATGAAAAACTCTTTATCGGGAGTTATAGGCTCTATAAAAGGACTGTTTCTACTATCAAATGTCTAACGGGTTCACATTGGCGAATGTTTAAAATTAAAAATAACGAGAAAATTGAGAAAAACAATCACGCTTAAAAATTTCGCTTCTGCTGGGAATGAATCCACAGCGTTGTAAAATATTTCTGGACGGAAGAAAGGACCAACACAGGCCAATGCAAAGACGGGAAGACACGTCAACATATGCTGTACGTTGCATGTATTCCTGTAAAATATAGCAAGAAAGTCAACAAATATATGAAGCATTCTGTCTAGATTGGGTTGGGTCTTCTATGCTGAAAATATCTTCAGTGAAGAATTGGTCTAAAATTAGTCACAGAGCTATGATAAAGAAATAGAACTGATAATTCTTAATAGCTTATGAAAAGATATGACCATAGAGTAGGTAATTATACAATATCAACTGTTTTATCGCATCTTTACCAGAAAATATTATACGAGGTCAGCCGAGCTAGCCAGGTCAATGCAGGTGAACGAGGTTAATATGTTCGGTAAAGACACGACAAAACAGTTGATATTGTATATATTGCTTGGGTATACTTCTGCATTTTTGATCAAAAACCCTAATGAATCCATTGAGGTCATTAAAAATTAGCCCCACACTGGCAAATTAATGATAGCTCATTTGAACAAAAATTTAATAATAATTTGATAATATCTATACTGCACTGTCGAAGTGGAAGTGTGATAATATAGTCTTGCTCGGAGATTTTAATTGCCTTGAAATTGATAAAAACAGGAAACGTTTCAATAATGAACTAAACTTGACAAACCTCATAAAAACCCTAACTGCTACAAGTCAACTTCGAATCCATCCTGTATTGACCATATATTGATTTCCAGTAAAACTTCATTTCATCATACATGCGCGATGGAAACTGGACTATCTGATTTTCATAAGATGACGATCTCATTTCTAAACACGCAACTGCCCAAAAAAAACCCACGAATTATCACATATCGTAGTTATAAAAATTTCAGTTATCTTCAGCATTTCATCCAGTGGTAGTTGAGATTCATCCTATCAAACATTCGATGAAGGTCTGAATAAACTTATGAACAAACATGCGCCTGTTAAGAAGAAAACTGTTTGAAATTACAGCAACCACTCACCATTCATCACAAAACGTAACAAAAGAGAAATTATGTTGAGATCCAAAGGGAAAAACCCATACAATTAGAAACCTAATCTTGAAAATTGGAGCAATTTCCGTGCACAGCGCAATAAAATGTGTTCGTGTTATCAAAGATGCCAAAAATAGATTATTTTGTTAATCTTGATGTCAAAATATTGTCTGATAGCAGAACTTTCTAGAAAATTGTCCAAACCTACCTTCAGTCAAGGATGCAGTAAAGAAAGTATCAAAGTTATAGTTGAAGAAAACGAAATCAGACGACCGATGAAACCGATATAATCATACAAAATTACAGAAACCACCAAATTATTGAATGGATAGAAAGTAATTGTGAACAACAACAATTCCCAATGAAATTTGATAGAATTAGGAGTGATGAAGTGATTAAATATGTAAATCAGTTAAAATCTAACAAAGCTATTCCTGAAGGTGATATTCCACCAAAATTTTTGAAAGTTTTTAAAGATGTTTATGCTGATAAGTTGACAAATATTTATAATCGTGTACTGAACAAGAATAGTTTCTTTACCCATTGAAGTATGCAGATATAGTACAAATATTTAAAAGTAAAAGTAAAGCCTCTAAAGCTAACTACTGGCCTATAAGCAAATTACCAGCTATTTCGAAAATCTTTGAAAAAATCATGTCTGACCACATTTGGGTGAATGAAGTCGAATCACGTAAACAATTCCATGTTTATTTCTGACGTTTCAGTCGTTCACTGCGACTATCACCAGAATGATAATATCTGTGCCATTGTATTTATTCGACAAACATTGAACAATCACTTATGATTTAAATTCATTCTGATTGGTTAATAAAATCGTAAAATTGTTTTTAAAATTATGGTGTTTCCTTTTTTTATAACATACGTTATATCATATCATGACACCCCTTTAAACCAGTGGTAGCTGTGTGTCCGAAGTTCATAAGCTTTTCGAGGAGGCTTATTGTAGTGCTAGAATGGTTTTCCAATGATGATTTGCAGTTGAACGCATCCAAACGCGTGGTTGTCTGGCCGAGCGGACCAAGGTGTCGAATTACAACGACATCTTTATGGGTTGAATCCCCACTACTGTACGTAGCTCAAATTGGAGCTTTAAATAGAACCAGGACCCAATTAAGCAGGACCCACATTGATAACAGTGTTTCAACACTGAAGTGGCTATGCTGTATAAATAATCGTAAATAAATAAATAAATATTAAATTTGAATGGTGTTAACCTGAAGGAAAGTTCTTCTGTGAAGCTCTTAGGTATCAATTTTGACAACAAACTCACTAACAGTGACCATATCGATAAACTTTGTAAGAGAGCAATTGCCAAGATTAGTCCCCTATCAAGGAGGACAGGTCTATTGTCACAAAAACAGTTAGGACTTGCTAGAAACGGTTATAGTAACAGTGATTTTAACTATTGTGCTCTAGTCTGGGTTTCTTCTAAGAGATATTCAATTGCCAAAATTGAGAGCGTATTTACCAGAGCCAATAACTTTTCACCAGTAGGTGAAACAGATCGGGTATACACTTTTCACCCTCAATGTTGTAGATTGTTGCACAAGGAGGTGTATAAGTCAAAGCATGGTTCGGCTCCCTCCTACATGGAAAGTGTTTTGCCTTTTAGAAATATTTCCTATAGCTTTAGTTCTGTAAGCACCTTACAGCGGGTAAAAGTGGCCTTTACTCGGCATGGTCTATTGAATTTCTCACATATTGCAGCTCAGCTGTGGGGAAAACTGCCTCCAGATGTTAAATCAATTCATTCTTTCCAAATATTTTACCCAGAAATTAAAAAGAAGTCTAGCATGAATTGTACCTGTCGTCTCTGTGCAGTTTACATACCCCAGATTGGTTTCATCTAGTCTTTTATTTATGTTTGAAAAAGTCGATTTTAATTAGGCTCAGTAGGCTAACCATTCTCTTCCTTACAGTCTGTTTTTACTATCTGTACTGCATATGTCCTACATGATTGCACCCTCTAGAATAGGGTTACTACAACATCATTATGGGATCTCTTTGTAATGGTGATGTATGGTCGTTGTTCTTTACTAGCGCATCTTGCTGTCCACTCGCAACACCTTTGGTTTTACTCTCGAAATAGATTGTAAAGAAGAGACGGTCTTTAGATATTGTATTCACATTTTATTGTATATATATTCATCGACTATAAATAAATAAATTGAATTGAATTGAATTAAATAAGACTTTAGTCTCTAATCTTTACTTTTGAGTTGATTGCTTTATCGTGGTCTTAGTCACATGGCACTGACGACTCCGCCGTTGAGAACTCGGTTTTAAGTCAGTCTTAGGTTACAAAGTGCCGGATCTGAAAGAAGGCTAAATCATTTCTTCTTTGAAATCTTAAATTGACAAGTCTTTGTCACAAGCACTGATCTGACAAAAGTTCTCTGGAGCGTTTCTATACGCCAAAAGCTCCAAAGAGTGAGTGCAGTTCTCCCCTATTTTGTCCCAGGTTGTAGATACCTGCGTGATCTTAATTAACGCTGTACTTAGACTGACAAAACTATATTTAGTCCTTGTCAACGCACCACAGAAATCAACCCTACAAAGATACAAAGACGGTACTAACTTAATATCAGTTAGTATTACTAGAGGACCAAGTATTGACACTATATCCATTGCTGGACATGATGAAAGTATTTGCACAAAATTAAATGCCGTGTTTTCAAGTAAAGAAAATGGAATCATAACTTGTGTGTGCTATTCTTCTATTTACAGTACAGATGGAAATATAGTTTCATGCCAACACGGATCTGGAGAAAATATTGGTAAGATAATTATATTGTTTAATGATTCTCTTATATTTAGAGAAAATATTGATAAGGTTGTTCTATTAAAATGATATAAATTAGTTTATTTTGCACCTATGTGAGGCACAATCTTTCTAAAACAAGGAGTACATTGTAATAAAAATTCAACAAGGAATATCTGGGCCTAAAAACTGTATAAAATTGAATTCTTGAAATCTATACACACAAGGTGTTCGGAAAATTGACCCCGGAGAAGTTTAACAATTGATCGTTCGCCTATAAAATGCTTACGTTCATTTGTTAACTGTTAAAAACAATTAGTTTTAGTCTTTTGTTTGTTGCTCTGACTACTTCCGAATCCACCACTGATTGGATGACCGAAAAATAATTGTGTATAAGTAAGTAAGTTGTTCGAGGTGGCCTATTGTAAGTATCGGCCGACTTCACTGGGGCAATTCTTCGAGGCGAAATTTAGCAATGGGCAATTTACCGAGTAGCAATATTGATGAGGCAATTATACCAGGGTGAATTTCCGGTTAATCACTCTTACAGCAGGCAATTTGTTGGGGAGAAATTCTCTGGAGGGTGGGGCTTCTCCTAGTACCGCACACAATGTCTATATCACTACTTTAAGCCTAATTTTGAGCACGAAGGTGGTGATCACATATAATGCTCCAACGCTGATCGAAAATGAAACTCCAAAAATAATCACAGAACAGCGAATAAAACTACTTGTGTCAAAAACCCAAATGTGATCAATACAAGTGGGAGGGTTTGCGGACTTAAAACAAGTCGGTTTTTCAATTAAGTTATTCGAAACATTTTATTCTTGCCAGGGTTATATTATGATAATCAAAGTATTCTAAATTACAGTCTCCAGCAATCTTTGTATTTTCATATCACAAGGTTGAGATTGCTTCAATAATTGATTATAGGAATTGCTATGCAGGTGTGATAAGAGGAGGTCGATAAATCCCCACAAATAGCCATTTCTGTCACTTGATGTGACATGTAATTCAAGCCTTTTCCTTTAACCAATTAAGAAACAGATGTGACAAATTGATTACGGTACCACTACCCGAAATATAAGAGTTTTGTAAAACCAGATTATCAGAACTTTAAATGATGGTATCGGATTTTAATCCTATTAGCACTTGGCTTTTTAGGGCTTTATATAACATCCCGATTTTCCCGAATTTTCAAAATTTTAGACCCATCTTGCCCAAATCTTTTGCCAATAATAGAAATTTTAGATCAGAGAGATAGGAAAATAACAGGAGCTAATATAGAGGATAAATATGACCGCATTTGTGCTGAATCGATACTAAACAACGCCGATTTAAACTTGGATTCCTCAAAGATATTCCAATAAATTAAATATTGTGATATCCGACAATAATTGATCACATTGAGATAGAAAACCTCGCGTAAATTACAAACCTTACTTTTCAAATTATTTTTTGGGGATTTTTATTGTTTCTGCGTCTAGTAATACATTTCCTTTGATCTTGCCGTCATCAAATAATTTGTAATCTATGAATCTGTTCATAGATATTAATATATCATTCGAAAGGTATGGATTAGATGCTTCTATGTGCACAAAAATAAAATCCTTAAACCATAGTTTAGTCTCTGTACTATTTATTTGTGTATATAATTTTATATATAATTGGCAATCCATGGGCAATCCATGCTGGTAGCTTGATGTACGATGAACCACGAGTTAACAGCAGCTTGTAGAAGTTGATGTCTGTATGCATGATACTGATACCTTGATAGTGCACGGTTCTCAGCTTGCGTGTTGATGTGTGTAAACGCGGCACTTAAAATCTCTTCGATGACTGAGCCCTGGTGTACCTCTATCATCCTGCTGTTAAACGCCTTTTCCATGATAATGGGTTCATATTGAACCTCACCAGCCTCGAACGTTGCATTTTTCCGCCATTTCACTCACAAAATAAGTTGGATTTAAATATTTTCCCTAGTGGGATCACTAGTATACACCCTGATCGATTTAAAATAACCATCAATGTCTTTCTGATTTCTTTTACTCTAAATGACTGATATGGTGTAATCAAGGCATTTTCATGCGCCGCAGGTGTACCTTCGTCCTCTTGATTTTTCCCATCTTTAACTCGATTTTCCACAACATCTTTCAACGACATCACCTTACTCTTCATACTATCATATAATCGCAGAATGCTGCTCTTGAATTCAGAAAGTAGATTTCCAGCTCTTTTCTTTATTGGTTGTGGAACATAACTCACCAGCCACTCGTTGATTTTACTCCTTAACACCGACAGTCTGCTCTTCATCATCAACCTCCACTCAAATGTATCCATATCATCAGAATGTGGAAGACTTCTCACCTGTCTGAGAGATCTAGTAGATCTGTATGACCTTGGAGGTCTTCTAGGTGTGCGTAAAAAAACAATTTATTCTTCTTTTCTGAATCTATAGTATCCACTCAAGCCGCTTCAAGAATAGAGGTCAGGCATGCTCAGGCTTGTTTGTATGGGGGAAAGTCCTTTATTCACTCAACCGTAACTAGAGAAATACCCTTGCGCATGCCTAGTAGAGAGCACTGGTGTGGTCAAACCTGGTGAGATCGAAACACTGGGGAGAACATCTGCGCAAAATGTTGATAGGCTGAAGGTATACCAGACCGCAGGTAATGAATGTCATATGCTCGGACATATGAAATTCATACTCCTTGCAGCGTTTTTATACTCTGCATGTGCATCATTGATTTAGATATCTGAGGAGAGTATCGGTTTACTCGATGCGCACACGTTACACATATCAACACTGCGCTAGAACTTCCATAGAGGACCTTGCGCACCCTAAACGGGATCAGCCACGGAAGGTTTCGATTGTCGCGTTTGCATCGTCGATAATACCGAGAGCAGCGATCGATATTCGTGCACTGTCGATGATAATGAAAGGACCGTTGTTGTTTAATAGATAATACCCCTTGCATATCAGAATTGCGCCAGAACTGTCATTTTCTAATCTCTAGATCTTCTTCATCTAGCCAAGAAATTCCAAAAAGAATGAAACCTTTGATGTAAATTCTACAAGGATGGAAAAACCCAATTTACCCGCGTGTAAAACGAACTGAAAACGTAAATTCGTAGGTCGTTGCGTAAATGGACTGAGGAGTACATATTAGATTTTCATTGACGTAGTAAAATACCACCGCCATGGCACTTTTAATCTCGTGGGAAATGTTTTTGATATTCTGGCAGTCTAAACTGCGATGTGGTAAACGACTCGTCCAATTTGTGTTTCTGATAAAAGCAATGGGCCTAGATATTGCTATTACATTTTTTTGTTATGAATTGAGTTTATATTTAGGCGGCCAATTGCAATCTTATGATGGTGTGTTATTTTAAATGATAGAGTTTTAGATTGAATTTGATTATTCAAAAGCAGTTTGAACAATGATATTATCGTCTTTGTGCCTCTCATATTATCGTTTTATGATAAAAGTTGCAAAAGCTCCTGAGAAAATTTTTTTCAGTCCTATTTCTCGATCCCGCTCAGTCATAGCTTAGGTTCAGTCACAGTCTAATTTTAAAGTCATAGCTAATCACGAAGCTGATCAGCAAGCTGGTAGAATGCGATCTTCAACGTCATAAGTGAAAAAGTAGCAGAACTTGTGACTCACGGAAATGCTGTTTACGGCCCTAGTCTAGTCTATATTTCACACTTGATTGAAGTTTATTATTAACAGTAACAGAGTGTTTTGAGAATTTAGCACTTCTATTTATAACTGTGTTTGTTGTTGTTTTGTTTAATCTTTTTGTCCTACAGAACGTTCATTAATACGAACTTCACGCACAATTTTAGGATAGATATAGGAAAATGGGGTTTCTGAGTTAGTTTTGATATGCGTAACGTGCGCACATAGGGTAAATCGATAGCTGCGAATATATACTCGCAGCGTTTTTACATCAATAAAAACTCGAAGTAAAGACGCTGCATAGGGTATTATTGATTGAACACCGACGCTACTCACGGTATCATCGATGGTATATATACGTGTACCGCTGCTTACGGTATCATCGACGATGCGCACGCGACTATTATGACCTTCTTTAGCTGATCACGCCTGACTGCACCAGGTTATTTCCCTTACTCACCTTTGTATGATTGCGGTTCTGGGACAGTTTTGGTATGCGTAACGTACGCACATAGGGTAAATCGATACTTTCCTCAGCTATTTAAATCAATGCGCAAAGGGTATTTCTCCATTTACAGTTGAGTGAGCAAGGGACTTTCTCCATACAAACAAGTCTGAGCATGCCTGATCCCTTTCACGGTTGAATGCGCAAGGGTACTTCCCTTACTCACCTTTGTATGATGTTACTATTATAACAGCTATGGTTGAGTAAACAAAGGCATTTCCCTTTTGTGGTTGAGTGTCCCAAAATTTCTCTATATCAGATAAAAAATTAAATTCAATTCTCAGTAATAAATATATTGCAAAAGACGGATGTATAACTAAATAAGAAAACCGTTAAGGAATTACGGGAGATTGCAAGAGAAAGTGGCTTGAGTGGATACTATAGACTCAGCAAAGAGGAGCTTGTTGCTCGCTTGAGCACACCTAGAAGACCTACAAAGTCACAGAGAGCTACTAGCTCTCTCAGACAGGTGAGAATACTTCCACATCCTCATGATATGGGTACATTTGAGCGGGAGGAGATGATGAAGAGCAGACCGTCGGTAGTAAAGAGTAAATTATATTATATGAATAAATTATAATGGTGTGAAGAGCAAGGTGGTGGCTCTGAAGGATGTTGTGGAAAATCAAGTTAAAGAAGGGAAAAATCAAGGAGCAGATCAAGAAGAAGACGAAGGTAAGAGTGACCTCACGCCTGCAGAGCGTGAAGACGCATTGAATGGTGCATTTCAGTCATTTCGCATCAAGGACATAGGTAAGACTGACATCGATAGCTATCTCGATTTAATTAGGGCGCAGACCACTGACCTTGTTGACAAAAAGGTCATCGAAATGGACTCAGCGAAAATCCAAGCTGCTGCGTTGGTAAAACAGCGGAAAGAAGCAGCGCTCTTTATTGATGATGTTGAACATGAACCTATAATCGTAGAAAAGGCGTTTAACAGCAAAATGGTAGAGGTACACCAAGGATCAGACATCAAAGAGATTTTAAGCGTAATTTTTACACATATCAAAACACAGGTTAAAAACCCTGCACTACCAACCAGCGGCTTTACACTGGACAGTATAATGCATACAGACATCAACTTTCACAAGCTGCTGTTAACTCGTGGTTCATCATACATCAAGCTACCAGCGTTGGTTGCCGCCAAAAAAGCGATAACTAACCCAAAAAATAACGACGAAGAGTGCTTTAAGTGGAGTATTATTGCTGCTTCACACCTTGAGGAAATTAATACCAAGTTAGAGCGTAAATCAAAAACTGAGAGCATCTGAAGACCGATACAACTGGGTGGGAATAGAGTTTCCATTAGCGGTGAACAAAATTTCGAATTTTGAGGGGAATAATGAAGCCATTGCGACATTGCTAGAGACAAGCTCTACATAGGGAGAAGTTCAAATCATATCAAGCGAAGTAAGGTTGTCAATTTACTACTAATACATGACGGTGAAAATCGCCACTACACGGCAATCAAAAACCTATCAAGGTTGCTGCACAGCTCAACTTCAAAACACAAAGAAGCGATGGCGTTTTGTTTGAAATGTTTACAGGGCTTTTATCAAAAGAAAGCCAGATATAAGCACTACAACTACTGTATAGATCACGACGCTGTGAAGGTCAAGATGCCTACAGAAAAAGAAAACTGGTTGAAATATCATGATGGGCAAAACCAATTCAAGGTACCATTCTACGCTGATTCTACGCGGATTTTTAAAGTTTACTAACTCCAGTCTCATCGAAAACATACCCGTAAAGGCCAAAATTGCTGGAGTAACGGATAAAAATAGGGAGGATATTTACAAAAAGATCAGGCTGCGATTTATCGATTGCTGTCGATTTATGGCTTCTAGTCTGAACGAGTTATCAAATAACTTAACAGACCGGCAATGCGAGATTCTACGCAGTTGATTACAAGAAGAGGAGGTATTTCAGCTTATGCGACGGAAGGGAGTTTACTCCTGCGCATATATGAACAGCTGGGATAAACTTGAAGAGGCCATCCTCCCTCCACAAGAAGCTTTTTACAGTAAACTCAATACGGAGGACTTCAACGATAAAGACTATGAGCATGACCAGCAAGTATGGGAGACGCTTGGAGATGATGGACAAGCAACACTTGAAGATTACCATGATGCCTATTTAAAAACAGATGTACTGCTGGCGGACGTGTTTGAAACGTTTCGAAACACATGTGTAGAATACTACAAACTTGATCACGCTCATTTCTACACAGCCCCAGGCTTAGCGTGGCAAGCTGCGTTAAAATACATTGACGTTAACTAGAATTATTAACTGATCCTGATATACTTTTGATGTTAGAGAAGGGTATTAGAGGAGGTATTACGCAATCGATACACCGCTACGCAAAGGCGAACAACAAGTACATGGGTGATGAGTATGACCGGACTGAGGAGTCGTCATACCTGCAATATCTCGACGCCAACAATCTCTATGGATGGGCAATGCGTCAATAGCTGCCAACGCATTGCTTTAAATAGATATTGATTCTTGAGAAGTTTACACCCCAGCAGATCGCTAAACTAGTAAGAAAAGATAAGCATAGATATCTTTTAGAGGTAGATGTAGATTATCCTGGAGAGTGGCACGACAAACGCTACAAGCTACCATTCATGCCGTAAAGAATGAAGATAGGTAACGTTGAAAAGCTGGTCCCAAATCTCAAGAAAAAAAGAAAGTATGTGGTACACCTCAGAGCTTTAGATCAAGCGTTAACCCTATTTTACCCGGGCTTATTGACGAACACTAACACCCGGGGGGGGGGGCGGATTCCGGGCCCCCCCTCCATAATTTATGACTGGGTCCATCTGAGATGATGAAACTTACCACGATTATAGTACGTCACATAAGGAACAGTTTGAAGTCATCAGTTTTTGTGTGACGTCATCACACCGACAGTGACGTCATATAGACGTCATATACCGGCCAAATTCAATATATACCAATAAAATGCCGTAAAAACTGAACTAAAG
>JAUCNQ010195875.1:0-14395 GCA_032352715.1 Bougainvillia muscus
ATTAGACATCTTAACAAACCTTGGAAGAGTAACTTGGCCAGACTTATTTCAGCGCCACTGTCACGGTCTGACCATGGTCTGACCGTTCCGAACTTGGTCTGCCTTGATGTCCCGACTTACCGACAGCCTAATATTCGAAGTTCGAAGCACATGCCACAACAAATATGGCGCAGCAAAAACAGAAATCTTGTGAAATCTTTGACAGACTTGGCTGATGCCACCAAAGAAGTCATCCAGGCATTGAATGTTGCAATTGTTAGTGATAGTAGTACAGCAGTACCCGGTACAGAAGATTCTCTTAGGAAGCATTTTCCTTCTTTAGGTAGTAAAACAGCTTCCTTCTCTTCAGCAAATATTCAAGCAACGTCATCAGCTGTATCTCATGCCCCATTTTTACTTGGTTTATCGTCAGTAGTAGTAGGGTCAGTATGAGTTTTTTATGTTTAACGTGGTTAACCTCCGAAAAGTCGAGGAACTTATTTCCAGGAGGGACCACGGCTTAAGTTGAAGGCCCTGGAGTATTTAATGCTCTTCTTAGCGACACGATCCACTGAAGGGTAGGTGCTCTCCTAGACCCTCTGCAACACCCGATAATCACTTGGAACAATCTACCCAATTTCCCTCACATGGTATGGGTTGACCCGAGGAACAGCTTTTCAGACATGATTCTAACATGCCGAGCACGGGTTTCGAACCCTCGACCATCAGATTACAAATCCGATGACTTGACCACTAGGCCATTGTGCTGCTGCTGATGTATCATCGAGATACAGTAATAAGGAGAGCCTGCAGAAAAGGATTTAGAGCAATAAACGTGTTAAAAAAGACAAGCATGTAAGAACTAAAGCTAAATCCGTTCAAGAAATTCTGAAGGACGTTTTCATGATTCCAAATCCGAATGTTGATAACATTCCAAGACGCAACGAACGTCCGCGATA
Source organism: Bougainvillia muscus (assembly GCA_032352715.1). Classification (NCBI taxonomy): domain Eukaryota; kingdom Metazoa; phylum Cnidaria; class Hydrozoa; order Anthoathecata; family Bougainvilliidae; genus Bougainvillia; species Bougainvillia muscus. Next base: position 939 of record JAUCNQ010195875.1, read on the forward strand.
CTTTGCTAATGACATTGGGCTTCTGCTGTCAAGTTCACCTCTGACATGACAGAGGATGCAATTAGAACGACAATAATGGATGCTATTCTATGTTTCCCTGAAGTTATTTATCCTAATTTTGTTTGTCAAACCAGTGAATGAATGTTTGGTGGAGACGTCTAACATTCCAAATTGGGATTACCAAACATTACTACACGTATTTAACTAAGGTCCGATTTATATTTGCACACTGAAAAAAATCAACGTAGATGCTTACCTTGAAGAAGAAAGTATTAGTGACTTTGAGGATAATTCTATCATCACTGCAAAAGAAGAAACTGAAGAAAAAACAGCTATATAGCAAAAAAAAATCGGTCAACCTCCTGAAACAAGTAACACATCCAAAAAGAGTATTTCTCAAGCACCTATCATATCATCAGGCACACCTGGACCAAGTAGAGGTATTGAACATTATTTCAATAATGAAAAGGCCAGTCTGATGATTTGCCCAGTGTGTCACAAGCAGTATCATATATCTAAAATCATTGAGCATGCAGATAATTGTGCTAAGTTTACATACGACTATGATCATTATGAAGTAAGAGGAGTCTCTCAGCCAGAACATAATGACGATGCTGACTTGGATGAAACCTTAATCTATTAAGAAGTAATAACAAAAGAAAAGTCTGCATCTTATTTTGGAAGAAGTGCAGGAATTATTTCCTGCTGGGCAAAGCAAATTTGCTGTTAGAAAAAAAGCTCCTTGGAACGATTACGTAGTACAATTCTGTAAAAAGTGGTTTGATGGAAAAAAACAATATTCTGTTACATGTATTGGCGTAGAAGGGACTGATGGTGGTGGCCCCAGAAGGGAATGTTTTACAGCTTAAAAATTTTATATCAATCATTTATAAATCAACTTATTTATATATATACTTTTATTTTCAAACAGCTGTTCCCTTAAAAATTCCTAGGTGAAAAGTAAAATTTAATCCTGCTTTATTTAATCCTGCTTTATATACAGTACATACCTTATTAAAGAGATGAGCTTTTGCATGGAGAATTTTTGAACATTTTAAGCAATTTTGCAAAAACAAGTTGTGACAGAGATTTTTCCTCTCCAAGATCACGATTTTGCAAAAATATTTTCTTAATACTAAGTGTTGCTAAGCAGTTGCTAAGGCATTTAGGCAATTTTTGCTTTAACACATGTTTAATACAGAAATATACCACATGAAAACCTACAAGCCTTAATATGTATACGAATGTATATGCATTGCTTATTGTTTTATCCACCACTTAATCTTAGTTGTTTACCTTTGTGTGAATTGTTGCTAAGGAGTTGCTTAGTATTTAACTTAAATCTCAGCCTCGACCCTTAGCAAAAAAAATTGTACTGCAAATGCTCAATTTAATAAGCACCCAGGGTGCTAAATCGAGCATTTACGGTAGTCATATTGGGAATAAGCATTTACAAATGTTAGGATTATTGCACTTAGTTTGTATCAGTCACATATCTGAAAAATTGTTCATTGATGGTATCCCGAACAAAAGTACTATGCTTCTGTCACAAAAAGCTTTTTTTCATGCCGAACGACTTATGGCAGCATCTATCCTTCAAGGTGGCCCTAATCCTTGTTGGTTGGTGGTTCGAATATATTATATCAAAATGTGTTTTATCACCTGAAAACAAGCTCACCCGTGCATAAGTCCATGTCAGTAAGGAAGAAACTACTACTAAAATGTACTAGAATGTTCTACAGTGTACTAGAATATACTAAAATGTACTATAATATACTTCTATAATGTACTATAATGTGCTATAATGTATTTAACAAAATGTACTTAATACCAGGCCTTGTATACCCCCCCCCCTCTCCATGTATAGGCTCATAAAAAAAGGGTTACGAAATTGTATAAACCCTGGCCTTATATTCGGAGTTTTACGGTATGCGGGTATTAATTTTTGCAAATTTTTTGCCGGATTTAATAGCTAAATCAACACAGTTTTTTATGAAAATATCGAAAAATAAATTCCCGCATTTTCTTCAGAAATATTGAATTCGCAAAAATAAATACCCGCAAAATGCAGTCAAAACGCCACTCGCAATAATTAGTACCTGAAAAATGTATACCAATAAAGGTACCTTGTTTCTGAAATTAGTTCCTTTGGCAAGAACTCAGTTTAGCCCCGAAATTGTTCTATTTGTGAAAAGTTTTATTTGCAGTTGAACCCCGATTTTTCCAAGAGTCCGGACCAAATAGTTCCGGCTCCGTACGTCTAAGGCGCATTTTGCACAAGAATTTGTACATTTAAGTTGTTCAGATCAATCAAAATTTGTGTTTCGCTAAAACTAATTCCCGCGGTAATAATTACGAAATAAATGACGGCAGGAAAACATGGTTATTGTTGTTTTCTGTTCGAGCGGATTTAGGTGTCGAAATTCAATGGCATATTTATGGGTTCAATCCTCGCTAGCTCAAATTGGTGCTTTAAATAGAACCGGGACCCAAAACAGGACCCACATTGATAACAATGTTTCAACACTGATTCTTCAAACTCGATCCCAGCACCTTTTGCCTGCTGATTCTTTTCTTATCTTCTCGACTTAGGGAAAACACAACAATATTGTATATGGTATAATTGGTATATTGGTCTGATCACAACTTTCTCGATGCTCGCACCCTTTTATGATTCATCTTGCGCACATGCGCAAACCAAAAACTCGAACCTAAACCTTCCAGAATCAAAAAGAAACATTGTTTCCGGCTCATCTGCGAATCGCCAGATACGACACGGTGACTATCCTGTATAAATAATCGTAAATAAATGAATAATTAAATAATAAATCATCAACAGCAATTTTTTGGCGTTCCTTTATAAGGGAACACTACCTCTTTCAAGCGTTTAATGACAGAAATCTTTGTATCCAGGCATTTTCCTAGCAACGAGACGCCTGCTACTGTAAACGGTGTGAATTCACAACGGTGCACATTCACAATTTGTGAAAGTAAACCCGTACACGCGCAAGGCGTAGGTTGCTGTAGTAAAGCAGGCGAGCTTAGCAACAATCATTGCGATATGTAGAATACAACAATTTACCTGAGGGTTCTGTGGGAAGTCAGTTCTATGTTGTCAAAACATATTCTCCCAGTTATTTAGCCTAGCGGATTCTTGTTGGAAGCCCAATCGGAAGCCTTATGTTTTTATCCATATTTTATCAAGGTAGGTTCACAGTTCACTCGCTTGGTCGCATGACTGAGCGAAAGTAAAAATAACGTCTTTTAATTGGCTGTTATCAGTCACTTGTTAGAGCGTGGTCGCCGCGATCAGGTGAATGGAACTGTGCACTCTGCTTTATTTTTGTTGCTTCATATACATATTTAGTTTTTTATCGAATATGACAATTTTTGTTACAAAATATTTTCTATTCTCTCTTTCCAGAAAAGCAAAATATTGTCACGTTCTTCTTCCAGGTTGGTTGGTTTTAGGTAATGAAACTTAGCACGATAGTAACTCACCATATAAGAAACAATTGGGCGTGGTTATTTTGTTGATTACGTCATCAACGTCGTAATGACGTCATAAAACGTCACATTTTCCCCTATATTTCCGTACCTTCATTTCCGCTAAAATTATCAGGTTTACTTGGAAAAACAGGTGTAAAACAGTTGTTATAGGTTGCAGCAGGGTCTCGAAACTACTTTCAGTGTAAAAATCGGCCGCCATCATGGATTTTGGAAAATCTTCCGGGCTTTTTGCCGGAAAACTGAAAACTTTCTAAAATTATTGCGTGACAAAGAACCTTTGTTCCAAATTTCAAGTCAAAATGTTGTATACTTTCGAAGTTACAGGGTTCCTAAATATTGCAGATTTTCATAGAAAAATATGCAAATATAATAGGTTTTCTTGAACAATGACCCATAAAATCTGATCTACCCAACCTGCTGACATGAAACTTTGTCAAAAGGTGTGAAATAAATTAATACTAAACATGGCCAGGTTTCGGCATGATAGCTTTCAAGGAATAAAAGTTATTAAAAATTAACTGGAGGGGATGCGAATCTTTCCCCCCCTACCGGACTTTTTGACGGAAAACAAAAGTTTTTCCGATTCCGGTAAAAATGACGTCATCAATCAATTTATCGCGTGGCAAAGAACCCAAGGTTCCAAATTTCAAGTCAAAATGTCATATACTTCAGCACTTACAGGGTTCTTAAATATTGCAAATTTTCAAAGAGAAATATGCAAATTTAATAGGTGGTCTTGAACAATGACCCAAAAAATCTGATCTACCCAACCTGCAGACATGAAACTGTGCTAAAAGATGTGAAATAGATCGCCCCCGCCCCCCTCCAGGTAGATTAGGGTTAATTATAGGGGAAGGTATTTAAATAAATCGAATTCATATTCTCTCCTCAGCAAAAATTAATAAAACATAATAACCTTGGGAAACGCAAATGTGATTTCTAATTTACAGAAGTACGGTGTCTGGCATAAGTCGAGTAGACAAATAAAATGTTCAGCCGCTATTGTTTAAGGCAATAAAAATAATAATTTCCGTGTCATAATCTATCCTTACACACTTAGAACTTAACCCTGTATCACTTAGTGAAGACAAAATGCTGACACGTACTTGAACGCAATCCTCCAGTAAACGCAGCAAGAATGTTCAGGTAAGGGCGAGCACTGGTTAAAGTTGTCTACGCGCCTTATGCCAGATACCGTACTTTTGTAAATTAGAAATCACATTTGCGTTTTCTAGGACAGTACGTTTTAAACATTTATTCTGAAATTGAAATAAAAAACATTATACTGGATGCATATTAGGTTAGGTAGGATATTTGAATATATATTCCTTTAAGCAACTGCAGATAAATTCATGTATTCCTTCCTATGAATGACAAGACTTGGCAGAATGTTGTTATTCCGAAGTTTTCGTCATTCTTTAATGGGTCGTATGTAGCGATCAATTCTTCCTCGTGAATATAATCCAAATCGATCTCTACCTCGGGTTCGTCATCTACACCAAAGTAAATTAAATCTTGGTCGGTAAGCTTTAATATTTCTGGTAATTGGTAAAAACCTTCGGTCCATATCTGTAATGGCGTGCGATTTTTCTCTGTTCGCAAAGGATGATTGTTCCAAGAAGCTTTGAACTCGTTTAATGATTTTTGGATTCGGGGTACAAACACGTAATGCAAGGCGAACATGTGCAAGTCGTTCCCAGGATCGCAGTCATATTCTTCCTCTAAATAGTAAAATAAATTATAAAATCGATTTATCGGACATTGGCCCCGACTTTTCCGATTTTTTAACTTTCGAGGAACATTTCATGGAACAATTATCAATTTTCGGATGTATTCCGATCTGATTCATTAATCAATGTCCCTTAATGAGCAAAAGCCGAAAACAAATTGACAAAATCTTTACTAAAACTGCTATTCCAGTTTTCTTCAACACACTTAATACACAATAAAAAATGACATTCCAGCAATGTTTTCTTTTCGTGCCTTTAAACGTTTATTGATTAAGAAAACACACGTGGTCTGTTTTACTTATATCAACTAAGGCACTGATATAACCATGCTAATTATTGCAAGTGAAAGTCTCTATTTAAATATTATTTATTATTAGATAAAGATTACAGCAATAATCTCTTTCTTGGTTGGTACTAAGTAAGGTTTTAGTATTTTACGGTATTGTAAGGAAGAGAAAATATAATAACATAATGTGTCTGCCGAGAAAGGTTTTTATTTCAAATCTATATTCAGTTTATGAATCCTATTTTATATGCTTCTCATTGTATACGCCCCTCTAGCAAGAGAATGTTTAATAGCTTGTTAACAGTATGTTGTATGGTCTTGATATTTTGTCACTTTGATCTTCGATCTATATTACAAATCTCCAGAAAGTTTGAAAGAAAATAGATAGTTATAACGGGGGTAGCGCATTTTGCACGGGGTAAAAATATTTTCTAAGAAATTTGGATTTTCAAGAAAATGTACTTATTGAGTACTATATGTGTGCCAATTTTCAACTTCTAAAAGTTGCCCTAACGGAAGTTAGGTAGGGGGTGGAGGCAAATATCTCCCCCCCCCCTTCCCCAGGGGAAATACGTTCTCCAGGGAGCCGAGGGGAATAATGAAAATAGCAAAAATCCGGAAAAGAAGTTAGATTGTGACATCATCGCCGACATGATGGCGTCATAATTTGAAAACGACATCAAAATGTTGGACTTATGCTGTTGTACCACTGTGCTATGTTTTATGACCTAAAGAGAACATTAACAAATCTATGTCCACGAAGTGAAATATGTTCATTAAGTGGAATGCACCGCCCCTACCTACCTTATGTAAGAGTAATTTTTACAAATTCAGATTTGGCACACATCTAGTACTCAACAAGTTATTTCTAAAACAGCAGATGTTTTATGCTGGCGTAATAGGTTTTTGTTGACGTCGGCAATATTTATCGGAAACTTTAGCAAATGGAGACGTGCTAGATATGACGTAATGGTTGTATTGTAATGGTCATGTAACTAGTCACGTAGTTTGATACACATAATATGAAACAACTTGGGGCATGTAGTCTACGTGCAAAGTTTTATTGCCTAAAGTCATTGCAAACTAGAGTTATGCTTGTTCAAAGTTTGTAAGGATTTGACTGTAATTAAGCGTAATGTTGATAGGTGGTCTTGACTAATGACCTATGACTTCTGTTATATTAATGGTACGACCCTGAAACTTGGCCAAAACATGCAAAAATAATTTGTAACAACTGCTAACTCATAGTGCTTCAAATAGTAATAACAAAATTCTGACAGGAGGCATATCCCTCCATGGGAAATATGGTTAAGCAATTAAGAACTAACGAGTTTCAGTCTCCATTTTGCTGATCTGTTATCAGGCCTTTGGATCCACATATACCAGCCAGAATATCATGATTCTAACTGATTTGTTGTTAATAATAGATATAACTATTAAACTAAGAAAATGGAGAAGAGCACAAAGAGCGAAAACACAGCATTCATTGCAACACTGTTTCTACTGATAATGGCAGTGAAAGGTATGTGGTGCTTAGAAAGTCTCATTTCTACATAGGTAGTGCATGGTAGAACAGATGTTATTGCAACCCTGTACCAAATGTTGCAAACATAGGTGGATCCGGAACAAACCTATGTAATCAAATCAAATAAACTGGAGCGCAAAAGTCATTGATTTTTAATAGTTTAGCAAATTAGTTAATTAATTAATTACTTCTAATCTCCATCAGGTGGATCCAGGACACAAATTAAAATCAAATGTAGTTAAAGCAATAAATTGGGAACAACATTAATTCATTTTTATTAATTTAATAAATGGCCATTTATTTAACTATTAGAATTCAATTAGTTTAGGATTTAGACCTATTCAGAACACCAAGAAAAATGGTGTTACGAATAGGTCTCAATCCTAAACTGACGACAACTGTTAGATTGTTATACTATGTTTGCTCACCTAATGTGGTCTATCAAACCTTGATATTTATTCATGAATAGAGACAAGAATGGGAAATTGGAAAAACAACTTAAAATTTAAACCAAATTTAGATACTGTCCACAAATTCGTATACAATTTCTTATCACACTGCATGAAAAGTTATATTATCTATTACAGGGGAATTTAGCGGAAAAACGACCACATATTTTTTCATATTTTTCGATTCTAGTATGAACAAATGATGTTTCCCAATATTTTAGCCAGTTATGTTCAGTTTAAAAGAAGTTATAAGGATTTAAAGTTTTTAATAATCTAAGATAATGACGTCACTGATGCGGAAGATTTCTTGTGCGGTAGTTACCACAATGGGGAATTTTTGCTTATAACTTTTGTTCTATACATTATTAAGAGATGCCCTTTGGTAACTTTTAACATATATTTATAGACAATACAATGACACAAAAACTTATTCCCAGATGCCCTCTAAAAATATTAATCCATGATTTAGTTAATCATTAATATAGACTGAGGAAGATTAATTTTGAATGTATTACACCTATCTTATGTCAAATAGTAACAATTCTATTGCTCAGTGCTGCCGTTCGCTCCATGGGCGTTGATTATGATGAAAATAGCAAAAATCCTGAAAATGACAAATTATGACTTCATCTCCGACACAATGACGTCATAACTAAAACGATGACGTCAAAATGTCGGACTTATGATGTTGTACCACTGTGCCAAACATAACATTAACACATATTTTGGAGGTGTGGCACTTTGTACTTTGTGAAATGAACATCCGCATCATTGACGTAACACGTTTGATCACGTGATTTGAAAAAACCACTAATTTTGGGCTATTTATAAATTTTTATAAATTTTAACTTATACAGATGTATTCAGAACCACAAAAAGATCATTTTAAGCTAAAGTTGTTAGTTTCCCCTCAATTCCCCTTTAACCCTATACGGGCTGGGATTTTTTGGGTTCACCAGGACTGGGGGTTGGGGGAGGGGGTGTTGGTGCCTAGTAGGGCCGCCCTCAATAACTTTTAAACTACTAAAGTAATAACAATGAAACTTAGCACAGATATAATACTCATCAAGACGAACCATTCGGCATAATTATTTTTTGCTTACGTAATTAGAATTTTGATGACGTCATCACAAACTTTCAAAAAGTGTGTCTCAGAAAAGCTGGGATAAAATCAGTTTAACTAAAGGTTTTTATGATCGATTTTCAGTGTTAGCTCTAAGAAGGACTGTGCTTTACGAATTAAACTCGAATTTATCCGAAAAATGCCAATTGTTCCCGAAAATTGCAGACTGCTGAAATCTGGATTTTTATCATATATTTACTTAGTATGCACAAAGATATTTCTTCTGAGATGAAATTGTACAATAAGTTCTTGCCTTATTCAACACAATTAATTTTTAGAGAATTGCGAGTTGGTTGTTTTCTCTAGGTGTTTTCTCCAGTGTTCATAATTACCTTATCTTTTCAATCAGTTTTTAGTCGTGAACATACGGTCAGACAGATATATATTGAATAATCAAGCTTGATGAAAGCATGACGAATGGTCTGTAGTGCCAGGTCAATATACTTGATTGTGTTATAGTGTCAAAATCATTGATTGTTTTATAGTGTCGTGCAACACAGTTACAACACCCCAACAAATAGTCACAACAAGTAAAGGATCAAAACAAATTGTTCTTAACTTTACGGTAGAACCAAATGAGATAGATCGTGTTGTGGTTAAAGCAAATGGACAAACCATAGCTTTAAAACTAAAAGATGCTGGTATTGCCTTTTCTAAATTAAATACAAATGAAATGTTTAAAGATAGATACAAAGTAAGAGAAATTGATAATATTTATCAACTTGAAATCAACGACGTTCAATATGTTGATATTAGTAATATATCCTGTGAAGTAAAATTCAAAACAAATCCACTTGCAGATGTCAAATCAATTCTTCAACTTCTTGTAAAAGGTATGAAAATGTTACTTAAATGTTATTACCCAGCTGGCACACAACATTGCTGCAACGTTGTTTTAGCGTTGTGTGCCAGCTGGGTAGACTCCATTGTCAGCATTTTTTTAACAACTTTTGAAATACTTCATCGTTTTAACATTGAGCTTGGCCTCCCTTTTTAAAAAGTTCCCTATCACAAAATGCTGATGTTAGCAAAATGTGATGACTTCATGTTTAGTAACTCATATTGTTTTAGAAACTACAAGAAAACTACAAGATAGGTAAAAAGTGTAAATTCAGCTCAGCGGTTCTTATTTTTTCGAGACTTTTAGCCTTTTGTTCTTATGCTGTTTTTATTCTCCCATATTAAGCATATGTGTGCCTAAATTTGGGAATCTTTTCTGCGTAGGGCTTACTCAGAGCTTAGAACTAATGACTTTGAACCTTTATTTTACGCCTAACATGTTCAGCCTAAGACTGTTCTTAGATTGTTGTTAAAATTTGTCAGATTTCCGTTTTGTTCTAACAACAACAAAAAGTGTAGTCGTACTAGTGTTAAGAATAAGTCAATCTTGTGTCTGATAGTTAGCCATATTTGCATTTCTCACCAAACTTTTTAATTTTTCTTAATAAGAGATCAAGTTTTTTTTGGTTCACAAATAATCATTAGGCTTCGGTTTTTTATGTCGGTTTATGGCAGTTGGTTAGCACTTTGAACTACAGCAAGTAGGGTCCTCACTACTTCTAATCATTAGGCTAATGAACATTTGTTTAATTGTAAAACATTAATAAGTTAGCTGTACTGTTTTGGTAATATTTGAGAATATCACGTAGGGTTCATTATTGTGTAGCAAATCATACCATTTGCATCACATTGGAAGTATTTCTGTTCATACTAAGTATGTGCAATGACAATTCTTCGAATGTTATACGAATCTTACAGACGTTCCTTCTTTTTTATTAGGTGGTCCTGAAATCACAGACACACGAGATATATGGAGCTTTGACATAACTCGTGGTAATAGAGAATTCAACATAATAGTTGAAGGAATACCAGTACCTAACATCTCTTTGGATATAAATGGTAAAAACCTAAGTAACTTTGCAGAGATTACATCAACATCTTTACAGTCATTTGAACACAAACATGTGATTACCTTCAATAGTAATATTGATGCTAGTTTAAATGGACAGATGGTAAATCTCACTGCTGTTGGGTACAAGAATAACAGAGTTTCAAAACTGATTAAATTGATAGTCACTTGTAAGGAGTTTAATATTCTATTTCTATCTCAAATGAAGTGTCTTTACGCATACATGGTATACATAGTATACACAAAGACACCTCATTTGAGATGGAAATAAACTATTTACACTGCACGAAAAACATGTTATCCCATAGCACAACCTGCAGTTATCAGTCGGAAAACATAAGAAAACTTAAGGTTGTTTAATGTCTTCTGGTGGACGACTGCAGGTTGTTCAATTGGATAAAATGATTTTTTACGCAGTTTTATGAAATGATTATTTAAAGAGAACCCTTAATATCTTATTTGGCGATGACAGTGAAAAAAGAACAAGTTTCAAAAGCATAGACTTTAGCGATCATACATCCCCTTAACAGCTGTCACAAATTAAAATCATACCAGCAAACACAATTTAATAGATGACTTCTTCAGGACGTCAATTTGGTCCTGTGTTAGGTAGGTATGCTACCAATTTGAAAACCCTCTGATATCCGTTGGAACTCGCAATACAGCCTCAGGTGGTTTGATATTTACCGAGAGATCTAAAAGCTAATATGTTGTTCAAAGTGATAATAACATATAGGGTGTACAGAGGCGGATTCAGAACATACTTTTATATCAGTAAAATGGAGAGTCAGAGAGTCATTTATTTTGAATAAGTTCTTGTATAGTTATGGGTCTCTTAAGACTCATCACTATACATTTAGTTATTAAGAATTAACAACTCTAGTGCTCCGTAGTGATGCTCTGACTTGGGCTGAATCCGCCACAGGGTACATCTAATGTCTTTATTAAATCCTTTGAACAGATCAAAGTCCAGTGGTCCACTGTAAAATTGTTCATGTTTTATGGCTTGTAATTCCATTGCACTGTATGAAATTCGGGATCACAAAAATTCGCTTTATTTCGCTTCACAATTCGCTTTATTCCTATTGATTTTCATCTCAGATGAAGTGTTATTGTGCATACTTTGTATGTACAATAACACTTCATCTGAGGTGAAATTGAAGCGATTTGTGAAGCGAATTTAAGTGAATTGAAGCGAATTCTTGAGACGAACCCTAATTGCATGGTAATCGGGATCATCCGATTTGGATTTCATATGATCCTTAAATATTTCGTTAGTTAATCTGTTACAGATTCAGTGGACACAAAAATTACATTTTACAATAATAATTTGACATGATAATATTTTTTTAGGGGCACCAAAAATCATAAAAATAGAAGATACAATATTTTTAAATAGAAACAATAGAATGGTATCCTTTAATATTACTGGTAATCCGCAACCAATAGCAATCTGGTATTTGAACAATAAAATAATAAATGTAGAAGTTACTGTTACGCAACTGGAACAAGATACATATGCATTTAAAGGAAACATGTCGAATTATCTTGTGCAAGACAATTGTGGTGCATATCTAACTGTTAATGCTACTGGAATATATAATCGAACAGATAGCCATCAAATGAAACTGTATATGACAAGTTAGTTTAGTTTAATTTGTTTTACGTTGCTACTCAAAATGTATATCGAATAGCCAAATGATTTTGTTCATAGTGAAATTCTTTTGAGAATGCTACTACCAATTGTTGCATGCAAGCTGAGTAGATGTTGGTGCACGCTTACTTTTAATACGTATTCATTTTTACAATTTTTCAAACTCGTTAATTTTTAATTGCTTTTCACAACGGGCCAAAGCGAATGTAGAAATGAGCAACTAATTGTGCTTCTTTTTGTCGTGCAAAATTAAATTAGGTTTATCTCGTAATTGACTTCGCATGTGGACTTCAAACTTTGAACACTAATAGACCTTGGTGAGATGTATCAACAAATTTATTAAAAATATATTTAAAACGGCGTGTTGATGACGTAATATTAAGCCAAACCTAGGAACTTTATAGGCTCCTGCGCAATACTTAAAACGCAAAATCAATATGATTTTTGAGTACTAATTAACTATCTATAACTTTTGAAATTCGAATTTTTGGTCACGTGAACAGTGATGAGGTCATTAAAATATTCGATCTTTTAAATCTTCATTTTCGTTCCATAATTTTGAAACAGATTGAAAGAACTCATAAAACCGTGTCGAAAATTGGTATGGATTGATTCATTTAGATACAATGTGGCTGAGAAAAATTGGATTTTAATTTTCAATTGAATTAAGCCAATCAGATTGCAGCAATTTTCAAAAAACATGGTAACTGACCAGAAGGTCCAAAAATAAAAAGTAATACCAATTTTCTACATAAGTTTTTGAGACCTTTTCAATGGTGTTGGTGGCGATGCCTCATATTAGAACGGTAGGATTATCAAAAATTGCGGGTCAAGTGATTTGTATCTATTAACGAACATTTGAGTCAAACTTAGCCAGCTTTTTCATTCAATTATTCTTCTAATGTATTCAATTTCACTGTGCATCAATAGTTAGGTATTTTGTATATAGGAATGTTACTTTACTGCTATGAAATTATAGTTGCTCATTTTGGCCCTCCTGCTAGCCCGCCGTGTTTGAGTGATGAGGGGGTCTTTAACCCTATTTCAACCGGAGGGGGGGCACAAAGTGCCCCCCTCTCGGTTTTTTTGTCATAACTTCTGTTATATTGGTCCAATCTCCCTAAAACTTTGTGACTTTTCCTAAAATTTATCTGGTCACATATTCCGCCAAAAAAAAATTCCCAAAATAGTTCGGTATTTCCATGGCGACCGGATTTCGGGGTTCGGATGTATATTTAAATTTTAATGAAAACCGTTATCTTAGATTTTAC
>JAUCNQ010195986.1:0-14384 GCA_032352715.1 Bougainvillia muscus
TGAAGAATTTACATAAAAATAAAAATAAAAAATATATTAATATATTAATCTCTACTGTCCGCTGCTACTACGTGAAACCCAGTATGAATACATACCATAATCTCAATATATACCATCTTCCTTATGCGTAATACGCATGCGTGATCTCCTTATCACGGAGCCGAAAAGAAACTTTATTTCCAACTATCTTCGAACGTCGTAAATATCGCGTCTACGGTAATCGATTCTGCATACCGCAAACATTTTGCTCCGTATTTCAACGTAGTCAAAGACGCTGGTACGGGATCAGGTACTACGGCAAAGTCGGCAGATGGAACCCACACAATCAGCCATATTGCTCTGGAATTTGACAAGGTGGAAGACAGCAGTCTTGCAAGAAGGGTACAGAGTGAGTTATCCAATATATCTCTTCCCTATGAGAGGCACAGGCACCGTGATATCCCCCTGAAAAAATCCGACACTATGTGGAATATTCAGGTTAACGTACCCAGTGAATCTCTAAGAGGTCTCGCCCTGCTCTTTGGTGACCCTGCAAAGCGAAAAGGTTACTCTGCTGACCCAGAGGATTTTTACAACCCACTGATTTCAAAGGTCAACATCACTGTTGAAAGTGAACCCAACCAATTGTACAGTCACGGAATGCTCCCAAAAGACATGTACAACGAGGCCTTTAACGTTTTTGGAGAAAATGAACACTCAGGTAACACTTTAAGTAAGTTTTTCACCTCTGCTTATTGTCTCTTTGTCGACTTCAGGTCGGTGCCCGAAAACATTTTGCATGGCAGTGGGAGACGTCTCAAACAGACGAGCGACGGAATAATCTTACAGATCGAAAAAAAGGCTGATGGCACAGGAGATATTAAGTGCTATGTCTACGTGCTTCAAGACAGACAGGTCAAATTTCAAAATGAGCGATTTCACAGTGTCGGCTATTAGATAAACATGATCGATGTTGTAAACGATCCATGCACTGCAATTTTTACAGGCCCGACAGGTTGTGGAAAGACGCAGCGTGTCCTCGACCTAAACGACTATAACCACCATTTTGAAAACATCGTGATGTTATGCCCGACGCTGCGCTTTAATAAGACGTACCTAGATTGTAAACCTTTGTGGACAGACGCCAGTGTCTTTTTGATCGAGCGCGGAGATCAGCCGTTTGACTGGATCGAGCGATTTTCAATGCGATTTGCAACGAAAGAAAGCTTGTTCATCGTTGATGACATGATCGCCGACAACACACTTGATAAGCTTCGCCAGCCGTTGTTAGAACTTGCGATTTCGGGCAGGCATCGAAGACACTCACTGCGGCTGTTAACCCAATCTTAGACGGCCGGCCAAAAAACCTTCCCAGGCAGTGCAAGATGTTGTTTATGTGGTACCTCAAAGAACGTAGCGATATGAAGACCATCGAGGATTGGGGGCCTAACAAGCAGCAACCCAAGGGGTCTAAACACGCATGTCTGTACGTTAGGTTAGAGCGTCATCGGGGGTACAAGGTATTCAAATAAGTTTAGTAAATGACACTCATTTACTAAACAGAACGTGGTAGGTCACAACTTTTTTGTTTTACCTCGCTTGCATCTCGGGTACAGCGGTGCGGAAAATAGGGGTTCAAAGAAACGCAGCAAATATACTTCCACCTTTCTCCTGCAGTCTGGGCAGTTTTCTTTGACTCTTAAAGAGCACGCCATGCACACCACGACGTGTACGCTTTTTACGTGCAAGATGGCGGCCATAGGCTTACCTTTTTCTTGGCAGATCACGCACTGTGCGGTGATCGACTCACTTGTCATCTGTGGCTTGTCTGCCTCGTCACACATCTGCCGTGTCTTAAAGTGATCAGGAACATACTCGAGCGTCTCTGGCCATCTCTCAACTGCCTCACTACACATCTCTCGGGTCTTGAGCACGTCGGGGACGTACTGCAGCAGCCATTGGTACTTTTTTACTGCTCTATCACGCATCCCTTGGACTTTAAGGTGCTCGGAAACGTACTGTAGCATCTCGGGTACTTTCCGATCACGACATATTCGCACATCTCTTGTGTCTTTAGGTGGTCGGGGACGTGCTACAGCAGCTCTGGCCTTTGTCGGACTGCCTCTGTACACATCTCCTGGGTCTATAACATGACGGTGACGTGACGTAGCGCCCATGGTGTGCCTGAGTCCGCCGCGTCGCACATCTCTTGCGTCACAAAGTGGTCTGGAACATAGCGTAGTGCCTGTGGGTATCCCTCAACTTCCTCTAGACACATCTTTTGCGTCACAAAGCGGTCGGAAACATATTTTAGTGCCCATGGCTCTTTTTGTACTGCCTTGTCGCAAATCTCGGAAGTCTTGAATATGTCGGGGACACGACGTAGCATCTTTGGGTCTCTTTTAACTACATCTTAGCACATCTTTTGGGTCTCAACACTATTCATCTTGTACACATTTTTCGATTGTATTTTTGAAAAAAAAGCGGACGCAGTCAACCGGGCATGCTCTTTCCGATTTCCCCACCACATCTGACAAAAAACAAAATGGCGGATTTGCCCATTTTGACCCAGCGTTTTGAGGCGAGAGAGCAAAGCATCAAAAAAGTGGGTATAATGACGGACTATACTAGCTACGATCAAGACACTCAGCCGAGTGTTTTGCTTGTTCTGCCCACAAATCTGGTCCGCAGTATTTCTTGGATCCCGAGACATTCATGCAGACCCAACTATTTTTTATCTGGTCAGTCATTTGTCCTTTTGCTTCCTTATGACTTTTGAGTAGTTCATAAAGGAAATCAATTTTTGGTTAGGTAAGTGAACAACCTCGATCCCAGGGCATTTTGTATCTTTCTGATTCTTTGGATAGTCGACTATCCAAAGAATCATAAAGATACAAAATGCCCAGGGATCGAGGTTGGTAAGTGAAGACGTTTTATCACTCAACTTGTATGCAATGGCATTAGGATGATTGAGTGAGTGAGTTTTATGTTTAACGTGTTTAACCCCCGAAAGTTCGAGGAACTTATTTCCAGGAGGGACAACAGCTTAAGTTGAAGGCCCTGGAGTATTTAATGCTCTTCTGAGCGACACGACCCACTGAAGGGTAAATGCTCTCCTAGACAATCCCCTGCAACACCCGATGATCACTTTGAACCATCTACCCAATTTCCCTCACATGGTATGGGTTGACCCGAGGAACAGCTTTTCAGACATGATCCTAAGCATGTCGAGCACGGGTTTCGAACCCTCGATCATCAGATTACAAATCCGATGACTTGACCACTAGGCCATGCTCGCATTTGTATATGTTCTATTTCCTCTATCATTGGTTCCAGCAGTTATCTCCAAGCTTCTCGATATAATAATGGAGAGTTAGAATCAATCGACTAACTAAAAGGACTCAGCATGAATATTGAACATGCAAGTTACCCACGCAGGTAATTGCTATTTCTGCTTCACTGCACGAAAATTTATATTACCCAACTGAACAACCTGCAGTTGTCAATCTGAAAACATAAGACAACTTCAGGTTGCTTTGTGCTTTGCTAATTCGCGAAAATGAATCTCAAACATTCATTCATACGTCAGTTGCTGCACTGTAGTGCGTAAATTTGATTAAATGACTTTTCTTTTACGTTATTTATTAGAAGAAACAATTTTGGCTTATAAAATTGAAGATTAATATTTCAAGATTTGTGCCATTCGTGAAAATAAATACCCGCGGAATAAACATTTTTGGGACTCGCGAAAAGTTCTACCTTCAAGGTAGCTAAATAATGCTACTTGAAAAACTCCACAGTCTACCATGACCACGCAAGCTCATCAGCAAAATGTTATAAAACCGTTAAACCTGTGGTTGTAATTAGTTTTGGATCATCTATTTGGATCACAATTTTCATAATTTCTAAACATGATTGTAATGATGATTATTCTACCAGTGCTTTACCTCGGATGTTTGTCGGATTTTTGTGTATGGATTTTTTCGCCAGAATAACAAATCCTATATCCATAGTTACTGCCCTGTTTCTATTTCTCCCTTTTATATAAAGCTTAATAATTTGGTTTAAAGGGAAGTGAAATACTGAAATGAAAGATTATTTTATGAAGTTTTGGTTTTAACAAATAAAAAGATGAAATATATACAGTACCTCGCTTCTCTGAAGTATTGAGTTTACGCACTGTCTAATCTACTACAGTAACGCTGTATTTACCTTTGTGCATATAGGCTGCTTTCATTCTATCCTGCAGGATTGAATGGTGAAGGTGAAATCTTCGTTGCCGTAGTAGATTAGACTGCTCAGCGTAAACTTTCTAATATTTGCTATCCACGACACATTCGGAACAACCTTGCACTGCTGCCTTTTGAATAAAATGCGCAGTAATAAAATAATATCTATGTTATTTCATCCAAACTTATCTCTTGTAAATTAATGAGACAAATGCCACTGAGTACAAGGTTGAATAAAGACATTTTTTCTGGATACAAATGGCTATTGAATTGCAGGGCGGACTCAGGACACGGTTTTACCTAGTCACAGCACTGTAATGGAGATATAAAGCATACTCAAAGTGATCAATTCTAATAGCTTTCTCTTAGACCCTTCATCATACAGAAGACTATTAAGAATTAAATAATTTAGCTCTTCCTCGTGTTGCTCTGACTAGGGCTGGACAAGCCACTGAATTGTAGACCAGCTCTCCTACTTCTCGCAGAATGTAACCCTTTTATGTCTAATGCTAAAAAAACGGCCACACGCGCTTTAATAATCCTAAACCAAAATGCTTCTGGATTGTTTAAAAGTGTGTATGGCCATTTGATAGACACTATGCCTTATTAATAGGGTTAAAAAGAGACAAATGGCCCTGTGTGGAGAAGGTTAACTACTTTCTTAACCAAAAAGGTTTCGGAATTTTACAGTATTTATCGATAGTAGAGACAAAATAAACAGAACTGTAAAATTCCAGGAAATTCCCAGCAAATATTGGACCGTCCACAATATTCGTATCGCAAACGGTACCATTTCCATCACAGAAGAAGTGTCTTTGTCATGTGTCTTTACACCAAGCACAAAGACACTGCTTTCGTATGAAAATTAATACGAAATTCGTAGATGGTCCCTACAGTAACCAAATAAAAGCTTAATAAAAACATTCAGTTAAGAAGTTTAGCTAAAGTGAAATATACACAAAAATGATGGAAGAGGACAGAGTTACCTTGCTAAAAAGCTAAGGAACCGTCCCAAAAATTCGCTTTATAAATTCGTTTCATTCGTGTCAACTTTCATCTCGAGGAAGCGATTAGTGAAGCGAATTAAAGCGAATTTAAGACAAGAACCCTAAGGACACGTTTACATGGAAAATCATTGCGGACGAAATGAACTGTCATGGCTTTTGTGACAGTTCATTTCGCCTATAGAAAGGCAACGTGTCCTAAGAACGTGTCCTAAGAAACCATCCACATATTCCGTATCGCAAAATCCACCATTTTCATCAGAAGAACGTGCACAAAGACACTCGAATTTCCATACGAACTTTGTGGACGGTTCCTAATCTAAATACTAGAAAACTAAAAATCAACCCTTGAATATCTGATGGTAATAATATGGTCACAGACACTTAAACAATGCTGAAGCATAATGTTTCAGAATTGTTTAAGTGTGTTTGACCATTTGATTGACACCAGACGCTAAATGCCTAATTAAAACACTCAATTAGATAAGAAATGGCTTTAGAAAAATATACACCACAATGATACAAGTGGCAAGAGTAACCTTGCTACAAAAGCTAAAGAACGTCCACAAAATTCGAAATTGCAGATCATACGGTTTTCATCAGAGAAGAAATCTGCACAAGGACACTCCGTCTGATTGAATTCGATAAAAAAAACATCCATACAAATTTTGTGGACAGTTCCTTACCTCAATACTAGGAAACTATGTTTAGCAAATAAAATATGAAAGCCTACGCTATGGAACGTGCAGAACATTTGTATTGTTAATACTTCATTTCCTTTAGGGTTCGTCTCAAAAATTCGCTTAAAATCGCTTCACAATTCTTTTTATTCTTATTAATTATCATCTCAGATGAAGTGTAATTGCGCATATTTTGTATGCACAATAACACTTCATCTAAGGTGAAAATGAAGCGAATTGCGAAGCGAATTGAAGCGAATTTTTGAGACGAATCCTTATGCAAGTATACGCACAAAGGGTACCTTGCGATACTAACTTTTGTTGACTAAGTAACAGAGATGAGAGTATTGCTGTGAAAAAAACCCTGAAAGATTTTTCGTATGTCCAAAACAGAAAAGAAAAATAAAGTTTAATTTTTTTTTCACCTAAATAAGTTTGGAAGTGAGAAAAGACGCATCCCAGAACTACTAACGATATACATGAGCTCAGGTAATGGTTAAAAAATACATAAAACATAAAAAAGGAAGAAACGATAAAAACTCGAAAAGACCGAAAAATGGTCCAAAATATTCTTCTAGACTAAGGGATAAGAGATGATTAGGTCCCAATTGTTCGAATGCAGGTTGTTAAGGGCTCTTCCACAAAATTAGTATGCACAAAAACACTCCTTCTGCAAATTGATAAGAATTTCCGTACGAATTTTGTGGTAGGTCCCTTACAGTCCGGTTATTAAATTCGACTTAAACCTAATCACCTAATCCATAATCGAAAATCATTTGTGTTTTTTCAAATGTTCAAGAAAAATGTCTGTACGTAAAAACTTCTCACCACATTTGTCACATTCGTTCAAGGTGACGTCACCGCTAGAGCTCCCACCAGAATTGTTTAACTTCGAAGGTGTCGGCACTCCTCCGTGATGAACTTCGTTCATGTGAGTCTTAATAGCAATAAAATCGCTAAATGTTTTTTCACAGGACTTACAATGATAGTTTCTTTGAACTGAATGCTCTTCCTCGTGATTCGAAAGATCTTCTTCACTTTTCGCAACATATGAACAAGTTTTACATATCCACTTTGCTTTCTGTTCTGTAGAATGCGTTGCTTTGTGTTTTCTCAACTCTACTTCTTTTTCAAAACTTTTATCACAAACGTTGCAATTGAATTCTTTCCCTGAGTGAGTCATACTATGTTTTTCCAACCTTTCGCTTGAATCAAAATAGAATTTGCATTGTTTGCACAAAAATTCAGTCTTAAGTTTGTGGCTTTGGACATGTTCTTCACACTGAGAAACTTCATCGAATTCCACCAAACAGAGGCCACACTGAAACTTGTCGTTTATATGGTAATCATTTTGATGTTTATTCAGGTCGGTTTGACTGTAGAAGAATTTTGAACATAATGAGCAGTACAAGTTTTCATCTTTCTTCATGTGAATGATTGAGTAATGATAATGTAATCTTGAAAGTGATGCAAACGTTTTGTTACATAGAAAGCATTCGAGTGAATCTTCATCGATCGTTTTACCATGCGTATCACTGAAATGTTGTTTGTAACGCTGTTGAGTAGAAAATCGTAAATCACAAAGTCGACATTCCATAATGAGAAGTTCTGGATGTTGCAATGAGATATGTTCTTCCATGTCTTTCTTACTCGAATAATTACATTTTAGACAGTATGTCTTTTCACTTGATAATTGAATTTTTGCAACATCTTTATGAATTGAGTGCATATGCCATTTTAATTCATGACGCAATACCATCTTTTTACAGTAGGTACAAACAAGTTTTGCTGTTTCGTTTCCTTTTGGTATATTCTTTGTGTGAATTTTCACGTGTTTCTTTAGATCCTTATCAGAGTTTAGCATCATATCACACAGATGACAAACAAGCTGGTTACTGTCTTTCTTAGTAGGTGATCTACTTTCACCAGCTTCACTCTGGGAGTCAGAGTCATCATCGGATGTCGAAGATTCTTCACTATTCTCTTTGCTCTCTTCCATACAGCTATCTTCTTCTGATTCTTCTGCACTCCCTGTCTCTTCGTCAGTTTCCGTCTCCTCATCAGGCCCACTCTCACTTTGTTGCTCTTCTTCACTTGATGATGAAGACTCTTCCCATTCTGCTTTTTCCTCTTGTTTGTTTGTTTGTTTCTTAGATATAATCTTTTTTGAAAGTACTTTCTCATTTGACTTTTTCTTTTTCTTACCTTTTAAGATATTCTGCACATCTTCGTTGATGGAGCGCTTCCGAACACTTCTTCTTCTACTTGATTCTACTTCCTCGCCAGGGCTTGTCTCAATCATAACACCTCCCTTTTTCACATTTTGAAGCATGTTTTGAAATTTGCTTCGATCACGTTTAGGAAGTTCTATTGAAGACGATAACCCTTTCCCTTTCTCATAATCAATGTCAAGACCAATGGCTCTGTTAACGAAAGTTTTATCCTTTTCCAGGTCGGGTTTGTACAACAACTTATGTCTACCTTGCAAATGATTCTTTAGACTACTTGTTTGATAATAGCCTACCCCACAATAGACGCAGATGTATGGGTATGGTACGCTGAAATAACGATCTTGTTGTGAAGGTGTTTGATGAACAGTCAAGTGAGTAGAAAGTTCAACACGGCTTGGAAATCCAAGACTGCAATGAGGACAAGGGAATGTGTTATCAGGTTTATCTGTAGGTGTTCTTTCGTCATATGTTTCAACGATTTCATCTTGTTCATCTTCAATATGCTCTTCTTGTTCGTCGTTCTCAGCTTCTTTTAAGCCTTTGGCTTTCTGCTGTTCTGAAGTTTCTGGGTTCGATTTATCAGCAAGTTTTGTTTTAGATAAATTTTGTTTATCAACTTTTGACTCGTAAGCCATCCGTTTATTTGTTACTACTTTTTTTACCGTGTCAATTTCTTTTTTTTGTTTGTGTTTCTTTACATTTTTCGTGACTTTTCTTTTTGTATCTTCCTCTTCTTCATCACTGGAGCTTACCGAGATATCTTCTTCACTGGAGCTTACCGAGATCTCTTCCTCGCTGGAGCTTAGCAATACTTCTTCTTCAGTCTCCTCATCTACTTCGGTTGTTTCATTATCACTTTCAGAATCGGACACAACTTTCTCGCAACTTTCTAATCTCCCCGCATCCTGTGTTTCAACCACTTTCGCTAACAATTGATCTGCACCACGTTGATCTTGAATACCGTAGTCACTGTCGCCTGACTTATCTCGTTTCTCAGTAAGCGATATTATTTCAGTTTCCAATTGTACCGGTTTTTCCTGTTTTACATTCGTAATTGTTTCCTTTCTAGACTCGTCCTTTTCTTCATTAATTTTGAATGAGATTGGAGGTTGTCCAGGTCTGATAATCTTGCGTGGTTTAGAAGATGTGGTCATCTTTTGCGATTTTATTTTTAATTGTGTCTGGATTTTCTTTTTTATCGACTGGTGTTGACCAATGACAATAGTTTTACTAATGGCTTGCTTATCATGCGGAGTTTCCACACTTGGTTTTTCAATGACCTTCTTTGTTATTTTAATTTCACTTTTTTTTACTTTCTTTGATTTCTTAAGCTTTTCTTCACTAATTTTTCTTTTCCGTTCTTTTTGTATCTCTTTCTCTTTCTTCTCTAATTCCCACTTTCTCACTTCTTCGTCATACAACCACGGATGTGAAGATTTGATATGACCCAAAAACTGATTCTTTGAATAAAACCCTTTAAAACAAAACGAACAAGTATGGGGATATGGCATATACTTGTGGTCAACACTTTCAGTTGGTCCTTGTACTTGCGTTGATAATGAAGATGATAAAGCTACAGTTGGCTTGCTATTTTTTTGTTCATCATGCTCTATACCGCCAGTCGGTTGATCTTTTAGAGGAGGATTATTCGTTATGTTGGTTTCAACTAAATCTGATGGTTTAGTTACAACGATATTACTTTTCTTTACACTGTCATCAGGACTAGAAACAGCTTTTGCGTTGGAAACAGGTTTCTTCTTTTCTACTGTAACTTCATCTGGTGCAGCCTTTTCTGTTGATTTGTCAATCGACTTATTGTGAGCTTCATTTTCTTCGGTGGCGCTTTTCACGTGTGAGTGAATATCTTTCCCTATCCTAAGCAATTTCTCATTAAGTTTGAATTCTTTTTCATGCTTTCGATCTAGATGTGCATTCAAAGATGTTTTTCGAATAATCAACTTGCAGAATACACAGATGACATCACGACTGTTAGGAGTAATCACAGCATTGGGATGAGAAACATGCTTGAGCAGATGTTTCCTTACACTATCCAGTGATTCAAACTTCCAATGACATACGGGACACTCAGGGTCAGTGACACCACTCATAAGTGTATTAATATATCGATTATAACGAATTTGCTGTTCGCTCTCTTGTATTGGTTGAGTACCGGCAAAAGTAGTCATTTCGAGCTCTCTTCCCGATTCTAGCAGGTTTATGTGTAGCTTACATTGTTTTGGGTGAGACCTTTCCATGTGCGAATTCATTGATGTTTTTCGGATGATAAAATTACATAAAACACAGACAGCATCTCGACCCCCTGGTGTGATCTTCACGCGGGTATGCTCAGCATGCTTTATTAAATGTGTTTTGAGATTATCGAACATGGAGAACTGCCAATGACAAATAGGGCAGTGTGCACTCGATAAGCCACTCATAAGCATATTAGCATAGGCTGAATAACGTTTTTGTTTTTCTTCGTCTGTTTCATCTGAAATAGGTTTATCCTGCGAAAGTATTTGCAACGAGGATATTAACTCCAACTTGCTAGAATCCTGTGCTTTTCTTTCTGCTGGCTTAGGTTCAAGTGATTTACTTGCCTGTTTACTTTTCATTTGAGAAACAATGAAGTCAACATTATCGCCCTTGGTCTTTCGACGCATGCTTGTTTTATCCATTGCAAAACTTCCTCTACTTTTCTTTGTTATCTCAGGCTTTTCATTATCCTTCTGTATATCATTGTACCCCTGTAAATAATCGTCTTCCTGCAAATCATTTCCCTCGTGTAAAACATTCTCACCATCGTCAATTAACACAGGAGTAGATGATTCAGATACTTTCACTAGCTGAGTCTTATCTGTTCTAACTGTACTGTGTGTCACCTTTCCCAATTTAGCTAGCGGAGTCTTCTCTGTTTTAATTGTATTGTGTGTCATCTTTTCAAATTTAGCTAATGGAGTTTCACCTGTTTTAACGGTACTGGGTGTGACCTTTCCAATTTTAGCAGTGGAACCTATCAAGCCCTGAGATTGTATTCTTTTTTCTTTTGACGGGGATGTCTTTCTCTCCAATTCAGCATCATCTAGATCGTTACCTCCGGCAGAAGATAATATAGCGTTTGTAGCGGAAAAAGGTATGCAAGACATCAAACCTTTAGAGCTAGTATGAGTTTTCATATGTTCAGCCATTACTGCCCGTTTCAGCAATTGCGAACAATAAACACAATAGACCGCACTATTGCCGGTGAAAACATCAACAGGCCTATTCAGAAAATGTCTTTTCATATGATCTAGGACTTTAACACACCTTGGCTGTGCCCTACCACGAGATGTCGATTTGTTTTCGACTTGACTGAATACAACAAAACATATCGGACAAGTGGAAAAACCTGGAACTAATTTCTCTGAATGACAAGCGACTGCATGATTGAGCAGTAACAGACTCGACGACCGAACGGAAGTACAGTAATAACACTTCAGCATCATTTTCGAATTTGTTTTGTGAAGTTTAAAATGTTGACGTCTCTCTTTAGCTGAATGAAATACCATCTGACAGAACAAACAAGTGAACATTTCATTATGCTTGTTACTGAGAAGAACTGGCTGGTTGACGGTTTGTGCATAATCCAATAACAAGTAGATCTGTTGCAGGTTTCGTTTTCTTGCTATTGACCATTCTATTTGGCTGAGATCACTATCGTCGGTACTAGCCACTGCTTTCGAAGAGTATCGTTTCACATGACTACTTATGATTTGTGCCAGTTTCATATCAGCAACCTTATAAACTGAAGTCTTATAGGAATATCTATGAGCTTTTTGTTCTTCCTCAGTTTCAAACACTTGCAAACAAATGTTACATTTTAATGGTTCTTCGTCGCCATCGTTATCAACATCACTATCCTTATCTACGTCATCATTTAGATGCAACACGAGCTTTGATGATCTAAAATGGTGATCAAAATGCTTTTCAAACTTGCTTCTATCAGAACACGTTTTCTTACAAATGAGACAAAATAAACGTCTTGCATTGACGTGTGTTTTGACATGAACGATGTAAGTAAGTTCCCCTTCGATGTTTTTCTTACACACATGGCAATAAAACAATCTTGCATCCTCCAGGATCTCTTGGGATATTTTTGACGTGACGGCAAAATAGGGTTGTTTATTTCCCTCAAGAGGGAACAGTTTCTGTAGTTTTTTTTTCCAATGTTTATTTGTCTCGATATCTATGACCATTTTACCATTCAGATCACGTGGTATGTTCGCCTCCAACACGTGTAACTGAGAATGATCATACAAATCGTCAACAGTATGAAATGTCTTCTGACAAATCCAACAGATCAAAGATTTGTGGAAGAAATAATGAAACCTTAACTCTTCTTCAAAAGCAAATGATTCTGAACACATAGTGCAGGGGTATGCTTTTAGGTCGATATGCGTAAAAACATGCTTCCAACACGAAATCAAATCTAGAAACTTTAAGGAGCAGCGATTACAATGATATGTTATAAGTTTCGATGAAACCTTCCCTTTAACATAGCTGACAGTGGTAGATGAGGAACTGTATAGATCTAACTGCAACTCAGCAACTGCAGCAAAAGGAGTGTTATGTAAGTGATATTCAGAAACATGGGTTTTCACTTCACTGTCCAACTCATACACAGCAAAACATAATTTACAGTGGAAAATATTCTTTTTCTTTACTAAAAGTTTTTCTTCTGTGTAAGGTACATAGCGTGGTAAGTAAATATCTGATGATAGAATTCGAACATTCGATGGTGAAACAATTTCCTTAACGGATACAGGTGAATCAATTTTAGTCTTCGTTGAAGATTCTGCATCATTAGATTTAAGTTCAATGACTTCCGGTGTACGTTTACGACATTGTTGGTACGTAGTGAAATTGTCAGCACTGTCTGTTTGTTTGTCCTGTTGTTGTTGTTGTTGTGACACTGATGTTGATTGTTTAGGGGTTGGAGTGCTAACAGATAACTTTCTGTCAACTTTCGGTTTGGTTAACTTGTCTTTAGGTGCAGGTTTAGGTTGCACAGGAGACTCAACTACTTTGTTACATTCGTGTATGATTAAAGTTTCTTTGTAAAAGAAAACAGCTTTGCAGTGGAGACATTGTTCCATAGGTACTAAAAATAAAGACTATTATGATTTACAAACAGTCATACGTCGTCGTATGTTTTTTTTTAGCTTGTACAAATCGAAATAAGGGATCGTCGCAAAATACGTATCCCAAATCGTACCAATTTCAACACAGAAGAAGTGTCTTTGGACACGTTTACATGGAAAATTGTTGCGGGTGAAATGAACTGTGATTAGTTTAATTTTTCCGACGGAAAAATTTAACCAATCACAGAAGCCATGACAGTTCATTTCGCCTATAGAAAGTCTTCATGTAAACGTGTCTTTTGTGTTTGCGAAGTATGTATACAAAGACACTTCTGCTCTATTGAAATTGATTCACATCACATTTTGTGGAAAGTCATTTAAGAACAGTTGTCTAGTTGCAAGCATTTTTAATATTATCTTTTTCTTAGGGCAGGACATCCAGCTGACGACATCCAGCTGACGACATCCAGCTGACGACATCCAGCCGACGAAATCTGTGTATCGAAATTTTGAAACAGATATTTGGTGCAGCGCTTATTCGAGGGCGGCGCTTATTGCAAATGTGTTGTTTGAAATATTTTTTCAAACCTTTTTATTTAAATTTCAGGCTTCCAAATTGCTGTTAAGAGTGTCAAAATGTTTTCTTTAAATTAAACCTTTTTTTAAGTTTACACCAAATGCAACAAAATCAGCACTCCATCATATTAAATGTAAATTACTAACGAAATGCTTCCGATATATAAATTGACGATGCATGAGCATGGGTTTTGTGGTATCTACAAGTTGCTAATGTTATATTTCGCGCTTGCGTTATGCTAAAAAGCAATCTTAAAGCACTAACTAGTTACTATTATTTCTCACTCAACAAATTAATGCTAAATTTAGTAAAATGTTTGATCCGCCCAATTAAATACACACCATTTTTAACGAAATTGGTGATCTGCAAAATTAAATCAGCGCCAATTTTAGCAGAATTTCCCATTTTAGCTCACCACCAAATTAAATCCTCACAAAAATTTCTCCTCTTAACCCTATTCGTACCGGGGGGGAAGGGGGGGGGGGTAAAAAGTACCACAATCGTGAAGTTTTTGTTATAACTTTTGTTCTATACAATATTAAGAGATGCCCTTTGGTGACTTTT
>JAUCNQ010196097.1:0-14382 GCA_032352715.1 Bougainvillia muscus
ATTCTCTACCACGCATGCGCATTTTGTTTTTATTAATGCATCATACCTGTGGGTCAAATTATAACGTCTAATTCGTAAGAAGCTCATCCATAATGCTAATAGGGTTAAACCCAACACTACGCCATAAATTAAGAATTAAAAGTTCTAGTTTTTCTTCACTAGAACATTTGGAAACAAAAAGAAACAAAAGTCTCAAAATTGTATGCATAAACAAAAACAACCAAACAAGTAAAACAATAAAACCATGCTTAAAAGTGCATTTGACTACATCATCCTACAAGATCGTTCTCTTTTATAGCTAGCTAGCTAGCTAGCTAGCTATGTAGCTATATACACAAGAAATAATCAAGCAATTTTGGAGGAAGCACAGGATGTGTTGGAGTGAAGGTCTTCTCTACTATTTTGTTTTGACACCAGTCACTTGTTGATTGATAATGGAATGAGGGAAAAAATAAGAAAAAGCACTTAATGGAAATTGGTGTTATCCATTAACGCTTTTATCAACAAACCTGAAAAAATCTGTAGTTTCCAGATTTCTGCATGTTTTTATAATAAGTAATGAAATCGTTTCAAGGAAAACAGGAATTTTTATGCAGGGAAGTGCAGGAACATTCGATTTCAGTTGGACAGAAAAAAACCTTTTCAACCACCACTGCATGAAGAACACTTATGTTATCCATTAGCAATTTCATCAACAACCTGGTTAAATGTTGAGTTTACTCCATATTACTGTAGCTTATTTTGTATGATAAAATACTTATACTGTAGAACATCATTTTTTATTCAGTGCGCCACGTCGAAGCTCTAATCCACCACACACGAATCCACACAACGATGTTTTTTCCACGCGATACTTTAAAAAACAAATCTCATCAAACATTTATATAAAAAAGTAAAACACCGTTTAATTTTCCCTTCGCTAGCGACATTGTTTTTTTGTCTCTGAAAAACTTTGATTTTGCGTTGTTTATTTCGAACGTTTTTTATTCGAATGCCAATTTTTTTCCCGCAGGAACTCTGCGTCACGATCATAACCATTACATAATACTTACAAGACCACGAATGTGCTCAATTCGGAAGGGTCCATGCATTACGACGTTCGAGTTGTTTGTTACATGGTGTTAATGGCATGATCGATTCCCCGCTGTAATTTTGCGAGTCAATTGAAAACGAGGTTACAGAATCAATGGAATGTTTTTTCCCGTCTCACGTAATGTTAGATCATACCGAATCTGCTCCACTCGTAAACTTCGCTTCGCAAAAGCATAGTTATGTAATAATGTAATAGTCGAAAGTGTAATCGTAAATATCAGTCACCTGGCTGATTAGCTGTCAATCATGTTCCGAGTTATTATCGGTTTAAACATGTGCAAAGCATGTTTTTCAATTCCTTATAGACTCTAGCGAAGATCAACAAGAACTAGCAACAGCCATGTTACAGCAAATATTATTATGCTGCGACACTAAAAAGCATTCACAGTTAAACCTATATTGTTTATTCATTATGCTAAATATTGCCGATTCGTAGGGTGTACCTTTCACACACCTTTTAAGCAAAACAACCACCGACCCGCGAACGCAGCTGACGTCAGCTGAAACCAATGCAGAACAGGTATTTTCCAAAAATTGGATTGTTTTGCTTAAAATTGTTGTGAGAATAATACGCCATTGAACAGCATGGGTGGATACAGAGCATACTATAACTCATTCATGCCGCCGCGATAACGAATCATCGTTTGATTTCTGCTACTTCTGTTGCAGAAGTCTAACAATAACTCGTAATCACTGGCATCTTAGGCACTGAATGAGTACACCTAACAATACAAGCAAGAACAAAAAAGTTATTCATAGTTTAACACATTTGGAAGGTAACGAAACATTTCTTAACTATTCAAATTTATTTAATTTTAAATCTTACCCTTTCTTTATATCTGCTATTGCACTCTGTGAAACATTACATTGATTCAGGCATCTTACTATTGCACTGCCATTTTCGCTACAATTTAACTCATCAATACATGGACGACAAAAGGTCTCATGGCATGGGAGAATTCTTCGGTTGCGAAGGGAAGTATGACAGATTACACATTCTAAGGATCTCTCTAAGTTCTCCAAATTGTTATTTTGGGCCATTATTATCATATACCACAATCGTAGCTATCTCTGAACAAGAAAAAAATATATAATGTTGACGAACTATCATAATCATTAAACTCCAACGCCTAATTAATTGGGCATACATGCTTAAACAATACTGCAGCAAGTGCTGCAGTATTGTTTAAGCATGTGTGACCATTCGGTTATTTCTGAATTCTAAACAAATAAGTATGTATTACTTAAACCATTTAGAGCCGCAAGCCGCCGTGATACTAATCATTGTTTGATTTCTGTTACTTTCGTAGCAGAAATCAAACAATGATTCGTAATCACTTACATCATCGATACTGAACGAGTATAAACAAGGACATATATAAAGCTACATAGGTCATTAATTAAATGCACTTCATAAACAATCAATATGAGATTATTTTGGAAATAAATAGTTAGGATTAAATTAGAGTATTAAAGATTTGAATATTATATTAATTCTGCATTCTATAGGATTATATACGCGCTAAGACAGTTAAACTAAATGAGGAAACAAAGGATTTATTATCAACTATACATTTCCTTTCATTAAGCACAGAACTAATTTCGTATCTTAACTTTCCTCTGTTCTTCTTTGCCAAAAGTCAACTGTTCTTGTAAACATCACATTATGCTACAGAAAGATTTTGCTGGAAACATTATGCTACAGAAAGATTTTGCTGGAAAGTTACTGTTTCGACCAATTTCAGGTCTCTTCAACATGCCTAGGTTTTCACTGGGCATGGACAGTACAGATTGGCTAAGGCACCTAAACAAATAGACTTTAAGTCGTTCTTTAACGTGCAAGCGCGAAGCGCGAGCGAAAGTGAGTGCGCCAGCACGAACGACTTTTATTATTTGGTGGTTAAAAATATGTTACTCTTATTGTGCAGAATGAATGAGTTTATATTTTTAAAACCGGGTATCATTTTAATAGTAAAAATAAATAATTGTTATATAAATAATCAAGAAATCTTATTCTTGACATTGTTGACACCTGTTCGTTTTCTAATTTAAGTTTTTTTCTATGGTTGTTTGTTTTATGGTGTTTCAACATAACAAAGTGATTCATAAAAGCAAAAATCAAAACTTTTAAAGTTCTAGTTGATACAATAAAATAAAGGTTCCAATGACAGAATACAAAATTCGCACTTCAGATACCTGATATCCCAGCCTCCCCTTGTTGGATATGATTTAATTTAAAACATGGCCATATCAAAAGTATAGCAATTCCAAGAAATGAACATTTACGATCACAACTTTATCTTCATTGAAAAATAAATATTTATATCATTTTAACAACATTATGCACCATATCCACAAAATGGTTTCACTTACTGAAATAATGCATTCTGTCTTGGGAATCCATCCATTAGCAAACGTTTAGCTCTAGGATTTTCTTCCCTTTGGCGACACAGCCAAAACTCAAACCCTCTCCTCCTTTACGCCATTCTCGACTGGATGGTAAACGTGCTTGACCCTGTGGATTGCGTTCGTATTCGAAACCTTTACCATCATGATAGAAATATATTCCTTCTTGCCAGAATTCTAGACTCAACTTTAACAATCGGACATGTCGACAAAATTTTTGCCTTTTACGTAGGTCCGACGCAAGCAATAGTCCTTTCTTCCTGGATTGAAGGTAATGATAGCCTGCCTTGTTGAGACAGCGACGTATTGTCCGGTTGTTGACATTGAAAACACCGCTTTCCTCTTGAATTCTTTGTGATGTAAACGATCCATCGGTTTTACGTAAATGTCTAAGTGTTCTATTTATCTTCCGCTGATCTTGGATTGTTAGCTTTGAGCTGCGTCCTGGTTGTTTGCTGCGTTTGTCTGCAGTTACTTTTTCATTGATCGGTTTTTTGGCATGTAAATAAACAGCTGCTTTTGTATACTGGGGGAACATTTTCAAAAGTTCTTTTCCCCTCACACCACATAGTTGGTACACTGTCCTTATTTGACATGAATGTTCAATAGGAACTTTTTGCCTTTTGTTAACTTTCATTTTGTTGTTATATATTATACCTTAAAATATGATAAAAAAATTACGTCAGATTGGTTTCACAATATCAATCAGCTTGTTATACTTTAAACCAATCTTACATAACTTTCAAACTGGCAACCCAGCAGAACTGATGCATTTCAGTGGGTATTCAGCTGAAGAACAGATTATTTTCAATTTGCGTTACTTATACTTTCAATTAAATTTCTGAGAGTCAACGTCTATTTGTGTACGCAGCTGAATTCCCACCAAAATTCACAGGACTCTGAATGCAGATGTACATATTTAAACATTATCATAAATGTAAACAAGAAACGCCATGAAAAAAAGCCTATCTCTTTTTTTCTTAATTGCTGTGTTGTATCCCCCCCCCCCTCAGTAATCCACGTAAAGCCTCGTCGGTCTATTGTTGTTATTGTTTGTTTACTTGTTTACCCAGAACAAACAAAGTAAACAATGTCCAAATCACATTACACAGATTAGCAGTGTTGTATGTTTATGTAAAAAAATCAAAACAACAGCATTGTATCAGCCCAAGTTCAGATGAGAAAAAATTCTAAGTCTCTCATTTTTCAGACAATCTTGGACAAAATACCAGTGGACTACATTGTTTTTCCCCGCCCCCCCATTATCAATGTTGTTAACCAAGTGATTTTCAGGCCAGAAGTGAAACCAAACTCAAGGCAACATTGATCTGGGGGGTTGGGGGCATTTTTCAAGGAGAGTCCACTATTTTTTGTCCAAGATTGTAGTTCATCATGAGCTGTAAAAATATCAATACGTTTGTAGAAACCAGGTCACCAAAATAAGAAAATAATCGCGTGTTTGATTTTAGAACAAATAGACATCTAATTTTAGCCTCCTTCTTTAGGACAACTTTTTTCTTATGTGATTATTTGCGTAATAGTCTTATATTAGAAGGCTATTTTTATTTGCATTGCTTTTATTTGCACTGCTTATTTATTGCACTGATATGCATAGTACGGCGGCTGGTTAGGGCAATACGCTGCAGCTTTTCACCAATACACGATTAACATTTCAAATACGCATACAGCCTTTCACCAATACATGAAATGCTGTAGGTGTATTTGAAATGCTGCAGCGTATTTGAAATGTTGTAGGTGTATTTGAAATGTTAATCG
Source organism: Bougainvillia muscus (assembly GCA_032352715.1). Lineage (NCBI taxonomy): Eukaryota > Metazoa > Cnidaria > Hydrozoa > Anthoathecata > Bougainvilliidae > Bougainvillia > Bougainvillia muscus. Next base: position 5,275 of record JAUCNQ010196097.1, read on the forward strand.
TGTATTGATGAAATGTTGTAAGCATATTTGAAATGCTGTAGGCGTATTTGAAATGCTGTAGACGTATTTGAAATGTTAATCGTGTATTGGTGAAACGCTGCAGCGCATGGCCCTAACCTGCCGCCATAGATACGGCATATATGCACTGCCTCTCAGCCAATCAGATTACAGATATTTTTAAGGCTCAAGAGATGTATAATGGCGGGTTCTGACGCAGAGATATCTCTCAATCATTTTTGATACACATTTTTACTAAAAGGGGAATTCCCCAACTTTATAGCAACAGTTTTCTGTGCATGCTTTGAATAAGGGAAATTCCCCAACGTACCTTCGGTATTTTTGTTACCATAGCAACTATCTTAAAATATGAGTAAGGGAAAGTCCCCTTACTCATCTTCACGGTTGCTAAGCAACTGCGCTTGAATTCTGTCCATTAGCATAAGAAAACATTTTTTTATAAAAACATATATAATAAAGAGAAATGAATTACTTTAATTTTTTGAATTACTTCAGAAATAAGGAAGAATTTGCGCTACAGTGGGTTCCCGACCACTTCAAAAACCAACAGATGTGCAACGAGGCAGTTGCTGAAGATCCAGAGACGCTACAGTTTGTTCTCGATCACTTCAAAAACCAAGAGATGTGCAACGAGGCAGTTTCTGAAGATCTAAAGAAGCTACAGTTTGTTTCTGACCACTTCAAAAACCAACAGATGTGCAACGAGGCAGTCGAAGAGCACCCATGGGTGCTAAAGTATGTTCCAGACCACTTCAAAAACCAACAGATGTGCACCGAAGCAGTTGCTGAAGATCCAGAGATGCTGGAGTATGTTCTCGACCACTTCATGACCAACAATATGTGCAACGACGCAGTCCTAGTCGACCCATGGATGTTGGAGTACGTCACTGCCTACAAGCAACGAAAAGCGCAAAACGCCTCGATCTGGAAAAAGCTGATCTCTGTGGCGTGGCATCCTGACCTCTGGAGAGAATGGTGCATGCCAGAAGATGAGAAACGAGAGATTGAAAAGCTGTGGAGCTAAACTGTGTTTTTTATTGTCAAAAATAGGTATATAATAAAGATGACTACACTTGAATATGACCAAAATACTGTTGTAAAAAAAGAGTTCTACAGAGCTAAAAAGATCACAGGTCTACCAACTATAAATATCGACAATATTGTTGATTCTAAGGCGATACCTACAAATCAAGGAAAATATCAAAAATTTATAGTGGGATATCAAGATGAAAAGACAATCATTCCACTGTTGAACAAAACTCCAAAAATATATTTAGTACTGGCGTTATTAAATACAATGAAACATCACCGTACACGATGGGCTTTGATCTCTCCGGACATCAATCTTGGCTTGATCAGTACAGAATGATCTGGAATAAAGTAGGAGAGCAAATATTCAATAGTTTGACAAAAGACCCTGTAAATAAAGATCGTTACGTAAATACCAAAGTAAAAACATTGGACAATTGTATCACCACAAATTTCTATGGCTGTACGCCGAAAAACACAAAGTGTAAAGCTACAGCGGAGTTACATATAGATTCTGTATACCAACAAGGTAGTAATTACTATCCTCAAGCCTACGTACAAGAATGTTAATGGAAAGAATTGAAAAGCGAGCAAACATCACTCTTGAGTGGTTTAGAAGAGGATGATGAAATGTCAATAACATGTTGACATTGAAACAATTACGAGCAGATGCAAAAGAACATGGTTTAAAAGGTTATTCAACTTTGAACAGGAATCAACTTGATCAGTTGTTGAGAGTAGAAAAATTCCTTAAATATCGTAAAAACCAGCTGTCGATTGGCGTCCAGACAAAGTATAAAGAATGTAGAGACTGCGCCTTAAAAACATATATCCACATTTTAGAAAAGAAGGCGGCTAAAACGTTAATAAAAAAAAGATCGTAATCCATGATGGGGTAGAAATAGACGCGACAACAGGTGAGGTATTAGAGTATCAGAGGTGGTATCACGGATATTAAAGATTTATAACACGCACGTGTTATAAATCAACAGTTCAGTTATACGGCGGTGGATCGTCTAGGTACCGCTTTCAGGGGGTACAGATGTCAAGTTTTTTGCAATCTTTTCGCGCTCTTCTTTGCTGGTCTTTTCAACGAGGGTTGCGAGTTCTTTCTCATCTAGATTTTAAGTTGAGATCTGATTTTTTGTTTTTCAACGAGATACCGCTGTTTTTCATGCATGATGGTCACAAACTCGGGATCGTCAACATGATCATCTGTGATTGCCTTTGAAATTTTATTGTATACGTTATTCAAATTTTTCGATATGTTTCTCACATCTACCTGGATCAAGCCAGTGCCAAGGGCGACACCTTCTAAAGCAATAGCAAATGGTGTACCAATACCTGTGCACAAGGCTGCTATCCCACCAGCTGAGGTGATTATGGTACCCATGATCAGACCGGTATCGACGTAGTGGGCTGTTGTTTTCCAAAATCAGAATTTTTTGTAGAGTCTGGAACGTTCTTTTATCTCGATGCGCAAAAACTCTTCTATCTCTTCAATCTTTTTCAATCGATACACGTGCGACTCGTCAGTAGGAGCCGATGGTAACGTGGGGTATATCGCGCTGATTTTTCCTGTGTTTAAATCATACTGTGCCATTTATTATAGTGAGTTCAAGGTGGGTTAGAGACGATGATACATCTTTGCCGTTGGCATCAACCAGCTTGAAATCCAGGGTATCAGTAGATCCATGTATCTTGAAAGAGTTAGGGTTTTCGTGACGTTGAAATACGATATCACCTATGTTGTAGTCTGCACCGAGATTATAATAGTGCATGGACTTCTTTGCGGCGCCTTTCATGTGAATATGGGTACTCTCTGCTATATTGAGTTGTTGACACTCTAACTTTACGTTATTAAGTATATCAAATTTGTTTTTACTTCCATAGTATTCTACACGTCCTGTTTAGTACATTTTAGGTAGCCCTAAAAGCTCGAGCAGCTCATCAATGAGCGCAAGCGTATAACCTTGCCTAACAGTGATCCTTAGTCTACCGTTTTCTGTGAGGTCGAAGAAACATTTTCTTTCTGAATGGGCGTTGGAGTAATCGATGAACCGCTTCAATTGGTAGTAACCTTGATGGTAAAAAATGACCTTGGGGTTTAAGTCGGCATCTTTAGACCCTTTCCAGACATGGATATTGTTGTCTTGCGTAAGGTTATACCAATTTGGTTGCACTTCCATAGATTTAACCGCGATAGAAGTACCTGCTTTGAGGTACTTGTTTAAAATCAGAGGCTTTGTAATATTGTCGATGAACATTGTCATTTTATTGCATGCAATAAAATAATGAGTATTTATCCGTACAACAAAGACATAAAGTATTGAAGCAACCGAAAAAGGTGGAATCCAGTGATAAAAATCTGAACAAGCATACAGATTTAAAGAGTAGTGTCGTCGCGCTGGTCTTTCCTAACGTTTTCATGAGTTATACAATGCCTTGGGTAAGTGGAAAATCAGCTAGGTCTAAACGATAGGAGGACGTTAATCGCTACATGCGATTCTATCAGTCCCAACTCAGTTTCGCAGTGCATTGTACGACAACCGCCCTTGGAATCTCAAACAAGCACTTAGCGTCTGATGCAGCGGTTCCACCGATCGTTCATACGATTCTCAAGTTTCACGTCTACTACCACGTACGTAGAATTCTCTTCAGAATGAAGGTTGCACTCCCGTATGAAGACGGTTTTAACCCGTTTGATAACGAGTACTCTGAGGGTGCCTTTTCGCAACTCTGTAGCGAGTACAGTGCAGACCCCAACGCGTTGTACAAGTTTGAGTCTGACGCAGCAGCCTGGGATAGACCGTCCCACTCTTTTTTTCCAGTTGAGGATGGAGATTGGGCAAAATGGATAATGCCAGAGTCCAAAGGTTTTACGCTCGTGGGGTTGACAAAACTGTCCGAAAGTATCAGGCTCTACGCGAGACTCTTACTTTATGCCCAGTCTCAGGAGAGGGCTACTTTTCTAGGTAATAAGGCTTCAAACACCACCGTGAGGCAGCTGTACCTACAGGAGTTCGAACAACTTACTAAGAGACCTGAAGACCTGCAAGACGACCTCGATAAATTTCAGCTGGTATTAAGGTATGCTCAGACACCAGTAAACTTTGTAGTCTTAGCAAGGTGTTATATGATCCCTGATGAATATGAACCTGCGCGTCGGGGATCTAGAGGGCTACAACAATAATATATTGATCGCTCCTACAATTGCAAGGGTTGGTGAAGTTTCTAAACTGAATCAACATCAAGATCACCTAGCAGTACCCAATGGCAAACCTGAACCACAAAAGTCAGATCCATTTGCCGGAAAACGAGAGCCTCGGCAAGTACCGGTATCACCACGACCACACAGCATAGAACAAAAAAAAACTCTCGAAAACCCATGAAGAGGAGAAACAAGCGCTACTAGTCGTTGGTATCCCACTCATCTTACTTGGTTTTTATCTTTTTAAGTAGCCAAGATCCGATGAGACCTGTAGCAAAGACGAGTAAGATCCAAACATGTTCTGCCACAAACAGGGTGGTCTTTTTCAAAAAAAAATTCAAAAAATTTTTAATCCATTCTTTAACACCTTTTGCGGGTGGTTTGCTAGGCATATCCCCACCTCCACTACCGGTAACGGCTTGCACGATCGACTCAATGATCACACCTAAAGCCTTCAGTACTGCAGCGATGGTGATACCTTGTTCTCGAAACACAGTTTTTTTGATTTTTTCAGCGAGCGTCGTATCGCTATCGAGCACCTTTTCAATGGTCTGTCGGATTCTCGCAAACTGATTTTGGAGCTCTTTTCGATTCTGTGAAGCTAGCTCGAGTCGCGTGGCTCTTTCATCTTTTAGACCTATGAGACGTTGATCAATCACGGTTTTACTCGCAGCCTTATCTCGCAATTCGCTTAATTTTCGGTTTTCTTTTGTGATATGTTCATCTATTTCACCCAGCTTTGCCACGTTATTCGCAAGTTCCCCTTGTATCCTTTGTAGTGCCCTATCCAACCCTAGTAACTCTCGCATCGGCAGACCATCGGTATTTGTTCCCATTTCACTTATTTCACGCATGACAATCTCGCCATCAGATGTCCTTTTGCTCAACTCATCCGATGATATTGATTCCATGTCTAAATCGATGGGGATAGTTTTCGATAGTTTTTTAGCGAGAGATTTTTGCTTTTTAAATCTTTCAGGTGTGTCTTTTAAACCGAGTTGTGTGACCATTGCAGATTCTCCACCGAGTCTACTTTTAAGGGTACTATCTCCCAGCCATTCCCGGTTTTTCTTGGTGAGGTTCACCCGTTCTCCATCTTTGTTAAAAAACTAAAAAACTTGCGCACCTTCTTCTCGTTTAACCGTAGGCAAAAGCGATCAAGACTCGCTAAATTTGCATCGTTTTTAGGGACTCCTAGATGCCTGTACAAACTACTAATTTTTTGCCTCTTAAGCTCCAGCAACTGCAGTGTAGATGTTGTAGGTATCACTGCGGGCGTTGAAAACGTTGTTTCTTCTTCGTCAAGCGGTGGTGTAATATTTACATCGTCTGTACGATCTTCCAATTGTATGCGTTCTTCAGCAACAAACGTCGATTCAAACATTTATTTCACCTTTCATCTTGTAATAAAATGACCAGTATCTATGGATCTAAACTAGACATCACAAAAGAAATCCGAAGGCGTTTCGGATTCACATTACCAAAGCAACATGTTAAAATATCGCATACTCCATCAACGATTGATCAAAACCAATCACTTGAGGTACGAATACCTAATATAGATAGTAGTGACGTCATTATACCTAGTTCCTTAAATATTCCTCTTGACATCACGTTAGACTCTTCCTCAATAACACGAGATATGGTAAACAATGTGGGGAGTGCACTCCCGAAAAAGTTTGCCTTAAACTACGAGGGTAATGAAATCCAGAGCATTGAAGACTTTGATGTTATACAAAGTTACAAGGACCTCTGGTTGTCTGAGAAAGAGCGCAGCATGCTGATTGAACAGGGTATCGATGATAGTAACAAGATTAATAAAGTAAGAATTGGGGCACATGGAGCCGAGGCTGCTGCATCCAATGAGGAAAAAGCAATTGCAAAAGTCTACGGTAATCGATTCTGTATACCGCTAGCATAGTACTTCGAGTTGACAAAATATCTACCTTTAGTAATGATCGATGATCGCCTGAGCCTCATACTACATTTTACGCCCTATTCCAGCATAGTTAAGGATGTTGGTATGGGATCAGGAAATACGGCAAAGGCGGCAGATGGTACCTATAAAATCAGCAATATTGCCCTGGAAGAGGGTAGAAGACGCCAGTCTCGCAACGCTGGTACGAAGTGAGTTATCCAACATCTCTCTTCCATACGAGCGGGTGCTCAGGCACCGTGTTATCCCATTGAAAAAATCCGACACCATGTGGGATATTCAGGTTCCTTCAGAATCTCTAAGAGGTTTCGCCCTGCTTTTTATCCATCCAGCAAAGCGAAAAGCTTACAATGTAGACCCAGGACATTTTTACAATCCCTTGATTTTAAAGGTCAACATAACTGTTGAAGGTGAACCCAACCAATTATACAGCCACGGCATGCTGCCAAAAGACATGTATAAAGAAGTTTTTAATTATTTTGGGAAAAATGGAGACACCGGTGTGACATTGGGTAAATGTTTTACCACTGCTTACTGTCTTTTTCTAGACTTTAGGTCGGTACCCGAAATTTTTTGCATGGCTCCGGCAGACGTCTTAAAAACTCTAGGGACGGGATCACATTACAAATTGAAAAAAAAGCAGATGGTGCAGGCGATATCAAGTACTACGTATACCTCCTCCAAGACGGTGAGGTCAATTTTCAAAATGGGCGATTTCACAGCGTGGGATACTAAATAAAATGGTCGATGTTGTAAAAGACCCTTGCACGGCAATATTTACTGGACCCACCGGATGTGGAAAAACATAACGTGTCCTTGATCTGCCGCTAAACGGGTACGCGCACCATTTCGAAAACATTGTGGTTTTATGTCCCACATTGCGATGGAATAAGACGTACCTGGATTGTAAACCACTGATTTCAGATGATAACGTATTTTTGATTGAACCCAAAAATCAACTTTTTCCGTGGATCGCGCGCTTTTCAAAGCAATTTGAAATGAAAAATAGGCTGTTCATTCTTGATGACGTCATCGCTGATAGTACCCTTGATAATCGTCGTCAACCGTTGTTAGAACTTGCGATCTCAGGTAGGCATCGCATGCACTCTTTATGGCTTTTAACGCAAAGCTATACAGCCCTGCCAAAAAATCTACGCCGACAGTGCAAGATACTTTTCACTTGGTACCCGAAAGAACGTTTCGATCTAAAGATAATAGACGAAGAGACTATTCTCATAGACGATTGGGGGCCTATCAAGCATCAGCTCAAGCAGTCTAAGAATGAATGCTCGTACGTTAGGTTAGAACATCCTCGAGGGTACAAGGTGCTCGTTTAGTAAATGAGGGTTCATTTACTAAACTAGATGGTGAGTCACAACTTTAGAGCCTTGTGGTGATCTAAAAAATTCATCCTTTATTATACGTTTCTTACTGTTTTTATTTATTTTGTTACATATTGCCATCAAAAGGAGTAGCAGATCTTGCTGGTGTATAAGATGTAAAGGTTTCTGTGTTTTCGATAGACAATTACCCATTATTTTTTCTTGGTCTCCCTCTGTTTTTTACTCGTCAGAGTGAACAAAAAATAGTTCGAGACTATGCTTCAGCGAGCTCCATCAATCTCATATGTGTATAACGTTTACATAGTCTAAAATACTTAACTCTTGTACGATTGACTTCGATGCATCTTCGTTCACGGAGCCAGCTATAGTGAACTATTGCATTTGGAGTTTCTGCAAAAACAACAATGGCTGCATCAGGATAGTCTGTAAGGTTATTTTTAATTTTTTGTGCGACATAGCCTTGTTGACCACATATAGCGACATACGGGAATTCGTCACCATTATTTTTCTGGATAATCACCATACCGTTATTCTTTTCTTCATCATTTAGATGGGGAACAGTCTGTTTGCAGAGCTCTAAGTTATCTTGCTCTAATACAACGACTTGACTCTGACTATCTTCGAGATAATCAATTATCGAGGCTAAAGCTTGCTGATGTTCTTCATTATCTTGCTCTAATACAACGACTTGCCTCTGACTATCTTCGAGATCATCCTTGAGTATAGCCAGAGCTTGCTGATGTTCTTCAATAGCCTGATGATGTTTTTCAGTAAGTCCACGTGGGATGATTTCATTCAAAACCCATTGCTGTAGTTTTTTTCCATTTGGTTTGCGACTGCTTATGAATAGAAAAATGTCTGTTTTATTTTGTTGATCTTTTGATCCAGACCAACCTACCGTACCACGGTAGGTTGGTTCAAACTTTTTTCTAGTGCACATTTCACTCTTGTCTAGACCTGAAACAGACGTGTCAATATGTTTTAAACCTAAAATTCCAATATGAGCACGTTTAAACCAAGGACGATTTTGATCGTCAAACAACACTTCAATAGAGGTTAAATTTGCAAAGAACGAAATAGACATCTTTATTTGTAGATTTTTTTAGCTTAAGACATCTTTAGATATCGACAGTAGGTGGATGGTGCTGAACCATCCAACTCTTTGAGGTTTTTTTATATTGCTTCTTGAGCCACATCTTTTCCATACAACCATGGTACTCAAAAACCTTTAAGCTTTCACCGTTATAGGTTAGTATTTCACGCTTTACCATTGCGGAACATGCTCTGGTGGAACCTCTACGTCTTCTGGGATAACCACGAGCTCTTCCCTGACAAAGGCGCGGTCAGGAGCATCTCCTGCCAGGTAATATAGCACACGATTACCCGGCTCTTCTATGATACAATCAAGTCTATAGGTCTGCTCACCTCTCAATAAGGCTATACAAGTATATCCATGCCGCACACGATTCGGTTACGATGCACCTACTTTTTCCGGCTCTTACCAGGGCTACCGAAAAGTGTCTGTCCAACAAAACAATAATGTTTTGTTTTTAGTTGGCCATCATACTCCA
>JAUCNQ010196208.1:0-14380 GCA_032352715.1 Bougainvillia muscus
CTATTTGTAGGGGGGGAGTGTAATAGCAAGGGGGGGGGGGAGGGGTTGGTGCTATTTCTGAAAACCAATAAAAGGGGGGGGTCGTAATAAACCGGGTGGAAAGGAAAATTGCCCTTAAAAGTGAGTTTTATGTTTAACGTGGTTAACCTCCGAAAGTTTGAGGAACTTATTTCAGGAGGGACCACGGCTTAAGTTGAACGCCCTGGAGTATTTATTGAACAATAAATGGGTGGGTAATAATTTGTGCATACAGCTAGAAAAACTCTTAATTTATGGTCTAAAAAGGTCATATATGCTAAAAATATGTTAAAAAGTCCTGTAGTGATGCTTCAGTACTGCTGGTGACTATTTTGGGTCAATTTGTGACTATTTTGGGCCAATATGTGCCTATTTTGTGCGAATGCTTTAATTGCATGCCGCATGTAGAGTAAAATGTGAAATTTCCTTATTAGGGAGGGGTCTTAATAAAGTGGAATAGGTGGTGAAATTTTCCAAAAAACGGAATTTAACCTACAGTTGTCTGTCGAATACCATTACAAAATTTCTCAGTTTCTTAGAAAAGGTGAGCTACTAGATGAGTTTCTTAGGTCGCTGAGCTCAAGCGACTAGAGTTTCTCATAAACGGTTTCTTATAAAAAAAAAAAAGTGTAAGTGATGTGGAAGTATGAAAGGGGTCCTAACAAAAATTACCCAAATTGATTTTGATTCAAAAAGCTTGTCGCCATATTGGATTTGTATGAACACGACGTCTCGAAATTACATCTTACAAATTGGGCTTCGTTTTCATCTCAGGAGAAGTTTCTTTGGGTATACAAAGTATGCATAAAGACACTTTCTAAATGAAAATTGATAGCCATAAAACAAAAATTATGATTTTGTATGATGAAGAGTTTTTGAACCCATTTACTGACAATTACGAGTGTGATCTAGCCCTAATCCAGGCCAGTTACACTCATCATCGGTATCTTATTAGAGTTTATTTGCAGTGTTTGATATTTTAAGAGTATAGTTATATACGTTTTATGAAAAGAATTTTTGAAGAGTTGTAAATTTTTTACTAGAGTTTAATGCTTAACACTTGGTTATATTTTGATATTTATTAATACGGGTGTTGTAATCAATGAGGGTTGCTAGTGACAACAGTCAGGTACTAATCCAGGCCATTTAGGGGTCCGCCAATCCGGATGCTGATCCTTAAATTATGATGATAAAAGTGTCCCTGTATAATGTAAAATAGTCTTAACCCTTTTTTGCACAGTGTCCACAAATGGTCACACTCACTAACACAATCCTGCAGTTATCACTGCAGGATTGTGTTAGTGAGTGTAACCATTTTAGGACGATGTGCAAAAAAAGGTTAAAAGAACCTCATAAAGAATTGTCAGTATTCAACCGACCAGAAACTGTTCTCCTTGTTCTTTGATTAGTACCTGATGAAATCGTTAGTCATCATTTTGCATCCCATGCTTCTCCAAAATAACCCTCCCTACCTTATTGGTATAAAATCTTGGCCCAATTCGCAATACCCGCAAAGTGTTGCGATACTAGCCATTTGCAAACATATATACTGTAAGTAAGTAAAACTTTATTTAACGTTGGACAAATTAGTGATAACTCATTAAAGCCAACAAATAGTAATTTAAAATTTTAAAATTCACAAATCCTACACTGACAGCAGAATGACGAAGTTTGGACATACTATATTTAAATTGGGATATAGTATTTGCTTGTTTCAGAGTTTTTCGTACAATCTAACTTCCTAGGAAGACATAGTATGTGCCCACAACGTAAGTTTGGTGCACCTATCTTGGGGTAAAGGGTTCCCACATAAAACTTGAATACTTGAATTTTTGATTTGAATAAGATTTGAATACTTCAGTTGCAAGCAGCCTAATATTGAAGATGTGAACAGATTCGGTATTATATACTGACAATATGGTACCACTGGAAGTTGTGAAACCATATTGCCGTAATTATTCGGATAAGCGCCGCCCTGGATTAAGCGCCGCACTTAGAATGAGAGTTTGAAATAAGCGCCCATTATACTACGTAATGCGGCGCTTGTTTCAAATAAGTGCAATGTTTATTTATTATATGTTTGAGAAAACTTAAATAACAAGGATTATTTTAAAGAGAACGGTTCGACGAACCTCTAAACAGCAATTTAGAAGCCTGAAATTAAAGTATTAACGTTTGAAAAAACATTTCCAACAACATATATGGATTAAGCGCCGCGCCAAAAATCTGTTACGAAAAATAAGCTTATTCGAATATTTACGGTACCCGCAAAAATTTATGCTGCTTCTGTTATGTAATTTTGCTTAACATTCTATAAAAACACCGGATTTATTAGCTAAATCATTATTATTCACAAAAATAAATACCTTCTTCAAAAATATTGAAATCGCAAAAACAAATACCCGCAAAATGCAGTCAAAACAGCACTCGCAAAAATAAGTACCCAAAAAAATTTAATACCAGTATGGTAGTTAATTTTTTTCTTCTCACAAACTATAGTGCTATTATCTAAGCATTCATACTTAGTATGCACAATGACTCTTCTTCTGAGATAAAAATTGATATCAATGAAGCGAATTTTTGAGACGGTTCTAACTGCACCTGCAAAAGCTTCGTCTCAAAAATTCGCTTTAATTTGTTTAATTCTCTTCTCAGATCAAAATGATATGATTAGCGATATTAATTTTGTGGATGGTCCGTTAATGTGTTTCAGTACAAAATTTAAATTCTCTGTCATAATAACACAATTCGTAAATAACTTCTGTAAATTTCGATAACTGATTAGCGCTGTAATTAATTTCGTTTTCGATACATTTCTTACTGTTAAAAGCGCAAGATTTATCCAGTGGAAAAGTTGAGATCATTATTGTTTGATATTACAACGTTGTCTATCTGAACCTAGTTTCCAAGTAAATTTTACTATCATACAGCAAGTGCTGCAGAATTATCATAGCGTGTTTCACCATTTTTTTAAACATAAGCTACGTTATTCTGCCTAAGAATAGCAACAATATTTGATTCCGTTTTTTATTTAAGTTTAAATTTTGAGAGCATATATTTATCGTTTGGGACCGAATCTCTTTTAGTACCTTACTTCCCTTAATTTTTGCGCGCCTTTAATTTCGCGCAGAGTAAACGCGCGAAAATTAAAGGTGCGCGAAACAGTCTATATGTTCGCGCAGGGGACTGCGCGAAAATTAAAAGTGCGCGAAACTGGAAAAAAATTAAAACATGTTTTTTTTCTTCTAGTAGTTTTCTTAATTATCACTCTAATCATAGTCATAAAAAGAGAGTTGCAAAGCTACTTTTAATTGTTTAACACATCATCATAAGCCTTTAAAAGGCTAATGATCATGTGTTAAACTAATTAAAATCAAACAATGGCTTTTGTTTCCCATTTTCTTATATGTCTAGTTAAATGTTTGTTTTGGAAACGCCTCTGTCTAACTGGAACCATATTTGCCAGTCTTCTCCGGGTTTCACTTATAGACAGCCAAATGAAGTTTTGTTTTTTATTGAAATTGAGAATGTGTTGATTATGCTTAATAACTGCATTGCCTTTTATGATCAAATATAAAAATTCCTAATTCCTACATGCGCGAAAATTAAAGGCCGCGCGAATGTCATATTTACATGCGTGCGCGAAAATTTGGGGCGCGAAATATGGAGGGCGTGAATTAAGGGAAGTAAGGTATACTATTTAGATGGTGGACATTCTTTGTTGATTATTGAAAAGTGACAAAATAAATCTATTTCTAAAAAACAATTGAATTACTTTTTCATACCTACACTTCAAGTCCAATATCTGAGCATTGATGATTTTGAAATTTGGATTGAGTATTGCCGGAGACAGCCTAAATATAATACAGCTTCCAACCTATCTTATCTAGGACATTTGGCTTGGGTAAGTGAAATACTATCAATTTTTTATCCTCTTTCTCCGCCTCGATGTTCCTAAAATAAGATAAATTTATTGGTTGCCTGTGACAGTAGTAAGCTCAATGCAATGTCTTCCTACCATTTCAGTATCTTTGTATAGGCCGTGTCTAGAAGTTGTTAATACCGAATAGTTGCTATGAACTGCGCACAATAAGCAAAAAGTTGTTTTGCAGGTCATGAATTTTACAATATTTTGTTAGTTAGTATGCTTATGAATTTAAGAGAACGTGTCAGTATTTCGATTTGGGGAGAAGAATTTTATGTTATACACAGATTTGACGATGTTCTCATTCTACGTCAACAAATGTTTTAGAGTTAATTTGACGTCAAGGATTTTCTCATACTTGGCAGTGTGGAAATATTTTCTAAAGATAACATTCAGTGTAATTTGTAAAATGGACTGTTCTTTTGAAGATGATGTTATTTCGAGATTACTCGAGAAATGTGGTTTAGATGAAGGATTAAACCTAAAGTGTGGAATCAAATCTTTACACGACGAATTCTTGGAAATAGGAGAAAAGGTTGAATTCGACGAAGAAAATACTGAGCGTAAAACGAAAACTTCAAGATTTAGCTATTCAACAAACAAAAAAGTTAGAAAACATAATAAAAAGTTGAACAGTTTCTTGTTTGAATTCATTCAGCTAAGCGGAATAATGGATCGAGAAATAACTCGATGCAAATCGAAAGTTGTTGGCGAACAAAAAGAATCGCTGGAATCAAAAAAGCAGGGGAAAGTAGAAATACTAAAAGAACTGTTATTGACTCAACAAAGTAAGATAAAGAGACGTGAAATAGCATTTGAAAATAATATTTATAAAATGAAAAGTGACTATGAGAGAAAAGTGAATTCTCTGCAAGATTATTTGCAATCTCAAAACATTTCAACTGAAGAATTACAAACTAAATACAACAACTCATTAGACAGTAAAGAGCAAGAAATTGAAGACTTGATTTCAGAAAATGCAGATTTACGACATGAAGTGTCTGCTAGAGAAATTGCTTGTAGTGAACTTTCATCAGAGGTAAGGAAGTTTATGAGACTTAATGACAGCTCTTTCCTCTTTTTCTCATGCGGAAGATATCAAACAAAATTTTACCGTAGCTCTCTCTCATGTTGTCAAGCATAGAAATATCAATCAAGAGATGGCGAAATGATAAGTATACTCTGACTTACTTCTTACTGACTTACTGATATTGACTTATCCTTTCATGCATTTTGTAAAAAAGTGATCGCATGCAAGGTTTACTCAGCTGTTAACAGCTTGCATAGTATTGACGTTTCAGATAATCACTAAGTGATGGTCAGTGGCGAGTGTGACTGAAACATTATATGAACGAGCTAAAAAAAAAAGATTTTTAGGGCCGGCGCTTATTAGAGGGAGGCGCTTATTAAATAACTTTCCTTTTGACTAAAAGGATATTTCTAAATTTTAGCAGCAAGCTCTTTAAAAAGTTAATCCATGAACCCAAAGAAGATCATATAATGTTCCCTACTTTTAATACGATATGATATTTGTCAAAATAATTTGATAGTATTTCTGTATTTTTGTACGAATTAATTAACTAATATTCTAATTAGCGCCCCGTTCGAGGGGGAGTCGCTTATTAGAGAGAGAGGCGCTTATAAGGGTGGTGGCGCTTATTATAAGTTTTACCGTAAATGGAATTAAAATGTTCTACTATGGCTTTTTATCAACTGTATGCGTAATATTTTTCTGGGGTAGGTATAGGTCCAAAAACTGCATAAATCCTTTCACTGATGAAAATTAGGATAATGTTTTTCGGATTTCATAGATGATTATTTGGCATCAGAGAAAATCTGAAACTGATATATTCTCTCTAAACATGAAATTATACTATGTACTCCGAAACGGATTAACCAGATTTTTATGCTTTGTTTCGATCGAAAAGAGACGATAGCCTTGAGAATAAGAATGAAAACGGTTGCTAAGTTTTACGTTTTTCCTCTATGTTTTATCAGTGGCGGATCCAGCCCTAGTCAGAGAAACACGAAGGAGTATAATTACTTTTAATTCTTAATAACATTATGTATATCTTTAGAGACCCAGCATCATACATAAAGTAATTAAAATTAATGACTTTGAGTCTCCATTAGATGGTGACTAGGCAAAAGCATGCTCTGAGTCCGCCTCTGTTTATTGTAGAATGAAGAGCTTGAAGATAAAGTCGAAATAAAAGACGAATACATCACTAGTCTACGTTTACAAGTTAAAACATTAGAACATCACCATCAACAAGATAAATGGAGGCTACAACAGTGCGAAGAACTTTTAGAAATGGTCGAGAAAGAGCAAGATAGAATTGAAGAAAAATTTAAAAGTAAACTGTCAAGAATTAACAATCAGTTGTGTGAAACACGTGTGGTAGATTCTGTAACAAAATTAGACATACCTCCCATTAAACTTCTATCGAGTAAAAGAACCGTCAGTTTTTCTGAAGAGTTTAATCCTACATCTACACAACAAGAGAAAATAGATCACACAACAGCGAGTAATTCATCGATTACAAGAAAATCAAACACTAAAAGGGCAATCAGTCCGCTGCGTGAAATACCTACTGTGCTTCAATCACTTGGTTGGAGTCCAGCATCAATACTTCGTAAACATTGACTATATGAACTAAAAGATATTATAAACGTCATAAAGAATTTGATATATTTTTCCCCGAATAGTTTTAAAAAAGGATCGTAAATGACACTCTAAAAGTCAGTTAACGATTTTATCAACAAAGTTGAAAAAAATTCTGCAGTTTGCTTGATGTTATGATTTCCCAGGATCATTATATTGTTCTTAGAATTAATTTAACCCCTATATAACACCTGATTCTCCTAGGTCAACAACATTTTATCAATTCACCGCGTTTCAGTTCGTTCAGAACAGCTCTTATTCGCATTCCCTTAGTATGATTGTTATCAGGCCCACTATATACTTATTTAATCGTCTATTTCTCCAGAAAGAGGGTACATCAGAAGGGTTGCTGCAGAAGGAACACTTTTATTTGTAGTTTAGATTTATTTTAAAGAAAGTGGATTTCATCAGAAAGTTCAGTAAAAATCAGACCAAAAAACTATTTATAATAAATATTTGTTACAGGGTGTGTCATTTTATTATTTCCTCTAGGAGCAGAAACTTTCGCGAGCTGAAAATTCGCTAAATTTTTGCATTTTTGCGTGCATAAGCTTTCGCGAATGACTAAATGAAGCAACCTTTTTCTTTGATGAAAAAATGAAGCAGCCTTTTTCTTTGATGAAAAAGTAATCGGAAAAAAAGTAATCTCCAACAAAAAGTAATATCTTTTGAAAATTTCTAGTCAGGATTCCAAACGTTAACTCGCTAAGTGCGAGCTTAGTATACTCGGCTAGAAAATTTCGCGATCATAAACTAACGCGAATCGATAAATATAATATAATTTCTACGTTTTTTACTTTTGTGAATCGGGTCAAAATCAGTGAAATTCGCTCGCGAAAGTTACTTGAAAAGCAAACTGAGAAATATTGGTACTGTATTGGTAACATTTCAATGGACAAAAACACTTACAGCACGGCCCTGGGTGAGGGGTTGATAATACAGTATAATTTTTTGTTCTTGATTGATGCCAGTGCGGCTCAAGTGGTTCCGAGAGAGATCTTTCTTGATCTTTCTTGATCCATCGACCTTAGCCAGATACGGAAGCAGCCAGTGGTATCTGTTCGTCAAAAAAGGTGTTCGTCAGGCACTTTTCCCCTTTGTGTTCGTCAATTTCACAGAAAATAATTCTCTTGCGAAGTTGATCTGTTCGTCACAGAATTATAATTTTTTCTATGAATTCAGATGTGTTTGTCACTTCCGTAGTTCCACCAGCTGGGAAAACTAGTTGTGTTCGCCATTCTCCTAGGGAAATGATCTGTTCGTCAAAAAAAGGTGTTCGTCAATTTCATAGGAAACTGGGAGCTGTTCGTCAAAAAAAATCAGTCTGGAAAACGATCTGCTCGTCAAAAATATCGATCTCCCAGGAAATGATGTGTTCGTCAAAAAAAAATCGGTCTCCTAAGAAAATGATCTGTTCGAATTAATGCTCCTGTCAATTTGATCTGTTCTGCAGAAAATGCAGAACAGATAAGATATGACTGTAAAGAAAAACATCGCTCCTGGCAATGAATTGAGTTGAGGTTCATATTTATCGTGGCTAGCCCCACTAAGTTCGAGGGATATACCCTGTCGCTTGTTTCCAGGAGGGGCCACGGCTTAAGTTGACGGTTCAGGAGTATTTAATGCTCTTCTGAGAGACACTGTGATCGCGCTTTCCTGGACAACCACCTCACATGGTATGAGTTGACTTTTTCAGACATGATCCCAAGCATTTCGAGCACGGATATCGAACCCCCGACCATCAGATTACAAATCCGATGACTTAACCACTAGGCCATGTTCGCATTCTTCAGATAGTTCGAACGCAGAAACTGCAATTTGCATACGATTAAAATCAGTGATATTGAAATCAGTACTATCTTACCAATTCTTTTCATGCAGATTTTCCAGATGATGGTGTAGATCGGGTGGGAACCGGTGGAAACGGGTGGGAACTGGTGGGTTCGACAGAATGTGAATGTGACCCATGCGGAGCAAAAAATATATTCAAACTAAAACATGGCTGACACGGAAGCGGCGGAGAAAGAAAACAACAATCTATTTGATGGATACAAATTTGACGAAGAAAAGTGTGCAATTCTCTTTCGGGAACTAGATGCCAATAGTGATGGCAGAATAGACGTTAAAGAACTAAGTGAAGGACTTAGAAAATTGGGCATCCACCATGTTCCTGGACAAGCTCAGGTATAAAAATAAACTGTCTTCCCACCCTTTTTTCTTCCCTTTGCTGATGTTTTTTTGGGCTGCACCCCATTAAAGTGTATTTTTTTGTATTCACCGGATATGACGGTGTAACGAAACAGAGAGCCCTAACCAAATTCAGATTGCTTTCTGTGCTTGTTGTATGTGAGAGAGATGGTTTTTTAACTATTTCTTTCTTGTTAGGTGTATAAAATTATCCGTAATCATTTTCCTTCTTCTGTATTTATTTCGCATTTGGTTGCAGGAAAACAATATTTTTATGTGCAATGAAAACTATGTCAAAATGACGCTAAGCGTGTAAGGAATCGATATGTGACTGGCCCCTTCTTCTTATGTGATGAGTTAGCGTTGAGTTGAGTTGAGATTCATATTTCTTGTGGCTAGCCCCACTAAGCTTGAGGGATATCCTATACATATCGCTTGTTTACTACAGGAGAGGCCACAGCTTAAGTTGACGGTTCAGGAGTATTTAATGCTCTTCTGTCACACCGAACCCTGCAACACCGGCGATGATTTCTTTGTACCATCTACCCAATTTCCCTCAAATGGTATGGGTTGACCCAAGGAACAGCTTTTTCAGACATGATCCTAAGCAACTTAAAACCACTAGGCCATTCTCGCTAGGTAGTTTTCATAAAAAAATTGTCTAGTCATCTTGATTGACAGCTCTTTGATTTCAGTGTTTTTCCTGTTTTTCCAGTTATTCCTGCTGTTTTTCGTGTTTTCCCTGTGTGTAAAAGTCATGCGCGAATCTTTTTTCATGTAAGATACACAAACCCAACAGCCTGCCTTCGAAAAAAGAAGAAAAAACGGAGGTCGCGAGGCACCCGAATATGCAACCAATATGCAACCTAACTTGTACATTATTTACTTACGAAAATCAGACCTATCAAAGTCACCCAGTTATCAAAGTCACCCCATCTTGCGGGTACCCTAGTAAATTGATTTTGCATTTTTGGAACGTCATATGACTGATGATGACCAAACGTTATTTTAACCCCTGATAGAGATGATGACACTTCCCCGTTCCTTAAAAGACAAACAGGGTATATCCTCAAATTAGGGGAGGGAAGGTCAAATGGCCGATAAGCATGATGAAACCTAATTGTCGACGGCCCCTAAAGGTATTACTTGGTCAAAAACAAAAACAAAATATATCATACATATCCTTGAAAAGAAACTCGTACATAATAATCTCACAAACTGCTCTTGCTTTCTCTCACATTATACTTGATTTTGTCTTCAGCTTTTCTCGAAAGTGCACCAAAAATATAAAAGCTTCACACTTATTCGCCTTCTTGTTCGAATTTTAAAGTCTAGCGCCTATTTTCCTTAAAAAGGAGACAATATTCCTGGGAAGTCCGCGTTCGTTACGGAGCTTTAGCGAAGCAGTCATCAGATAGGTTAAACATACAGGGAAGCAAAGCAAACAATATTCTTAGAGCTGCGGTTGATTGGATAACTATGACGGGTACACAAGAATGAAATTTAGTGAAAGTTGAATGCATTTCTCGATAAACAAAGTCTTTTAAAAGAGTAACAAGGATAAGAATTACGGTTATGTGTTATGTGCTATGGTAATCGAAATATCTCATTTTTGTTTTTGACCAAGTAATCCCTTTAAGTATATATATAATGTAAGTGCTTTTCGTTCATACCAGGGTGAGAAATAATGATTTCAAACAGGCTCGCTAAAATATCGCAGCCAAAAGCAATGAAATTCAAAAGTGAATTATTTTTTTAGTTTTGCAAAATTAATAAACAAAATTATGACGTATTTTCATTCGTTTCCAATTCCTTATACCACAAACCTTGCCGGCACAAACTTTCACGAATTTCAAGAATTTTGGTCCGATTTGCGAAAGTAGAAAACCGGCAAAAATTATATACTGATAGATTCACTAAAATTTATAATTGGGAAATTTTCAATAATTGCATAACTTTTTGAAACAGCTTACTTTTGATTTAAAAGACTATCGAAAGTTGTCGTTCCTTCTCTATTCTCCTATGAAATTTTGTCTTGTTTGTTATAGAGTTTCTCTTTGTTCTAAAGACCATTTATGCAGTTCCTGAAGTTACATTTTAAATTCAATAAATTCCTTATAGAGTCTGTCTTCCCGTGATAGCAGGAGTTGATAGAGGCCAAAGTTGACAACGGTATACTGACTTTGGGCGTCTCGAATTTGGGCGCCCAAATTGATTAAAGCAAAAAAATAAAAAATATACATAATTGAAATTGTATATTTAAAACCAACAAGATAACCATAAACAGGAATGTAATTGGTTTGTGTTTCCTGTTTTAATTAATGCACCATGTATTCTTATTTTTCAAAAAGAATCTCTTATGATGTACTTACCCTATAAAGTATCAAAGTATCAAATATTACATACCTGAGAAGTGTTGTTCAACACAATTCATTAAAAAATAATAATTTCGTTGGTTAAAAGATGCAAGTCAGAGGCGGATCTAATAACCAGGTTTAAAATTACATATCATTATGTTGTACTTTTTAACAATTGCTTGTTCGCAACATCATTTTTTTACTATCAAAAGTATTTAGTTTAAGTCTCTATCCTTGTGCTCTGACTAGTTCTGGATCTCCCACTAATTAATTAATTTCTTTGGTTAAAAGATGACTAGTTCTGGATCCGCCACTAATTAATTAATTTCTTTGGTTAAAAGATGGAAGGAATATCGCATGGGACAGATCGCACGTCTAAATAAATTAAGGTGTGTGAGGGCGCACTGGGCATGCGAGTGTGGTCGCACGCCATTCATATCCAGGCCTGTACCCTTTTTTGTTTACATTGCATCTAAAACTTCATACATTCCTTCTAAACTGCACTCTCACGTTGAAGATTTCCTGTAGTGTTCGTTTAAGCCAAAGTAGAAACAAGGTTAAAAAAAAATTCACCTGCAGTTGTTCACTTATTTGTCGCCTTCTTCTTTTAAGATTTGTCTGTGTCCTTTCCGATCTCATTTGTTTTGTTGTGGTAGCATTTTTTAATGGAGTATTTCTATTTTCAAAGAGTTTGCTTGTAGACTTCAGATAATTTTTCATTTGCATAATAGAAAAATTACCTAACAATTGCTATTTTCAGCAGCAATTATAATGCATACGAAAATCAGTTTTTTGCAGGTTTGAGTGCAGGGTAGAATTAAGGGCTCTCGAATAGGGTCACTATTTAAATTTCGTGGGTCACTTTTGCCAAAGTTATGTAAAATTCGCTCGTCAAACTTTTATTTGCAAGAAATACTTTTCAACTACGTCTCACGGAACTGAATTGTGTCTGGGTCTCAATGGCGCAGGTTTGAAATGACATGATACTAAATTAATTTCTTTAAAAACTTACATGAATGCAGTATTGAGCAGGCCTTGAAATTTCTTATTGGCGGACACGATTGAACAAAAATTAGTTTCCCCCAGGCAAACTTTGCAGTAACGTTGGGATTAGAACAAAGAAAACAGACATCTTTTCACTTGCAAATAAAACTGGATGTAATATTCGTATTTGAGACGGATCTAAGTAACAATAACTACGAGATGTCGACGAACACCTTTTTTGACAAACAGATACCTTTTTGGTTATTGT
Source organism: Bougainvillia muscus (assembly GCA_032352715.1). NCBI lineage: Eukaryota > Metazoa > Cnidaria > Hydrozoa > Anthoathecata > Bougainvilliidae > Bougainvillia > Bougainvillia muscus. The sequence continues at coordinate 12,405 of JAUCNQ010196208.1, forward strand.
TTTCAAACCTCCAAAATATATTATTGAGATGGCTCAAAAGGACCCAAGTTAAGGAACCTTTGACAAAGTTTCAGGGAAAAAGAAAATTAAATAACAATTAAAATCAATCCATAGTCTTCGGAGCACTTGCCATTCTGTCTGTTGGTAATTGTATACCACAAGTAAATATGCGTTGTTTTCAGTATGAAAGATATGACCTTTTTTATTTACCCTTTTTCTTTCAACCTAAGGGTTCGTCTCAAAAGTTCGCTTTAATTCGCTTCACAAATTGCTTCATTTTCACCTCAGATGAATTATCTTGAGAACATGGTGGACTGACAGCACTTATAGCCAGTGGATTAGCTATCTTATTGTGACAGCTAACTTCCACTGATATAATATCTCTTATTAAAAAACTAGGGCCGTCAAAACCGGAGGGTATACTGCCTCCTCACATTAAAATCCATTTGGATCACTGAAAGTACAACCAAGTAAGTAAGTTGGTTGCGATAGCCTATTGACAGTGAAGGAGTCTAACCCCTTTTCGATTGCGCTAGACCAGGTTGATTGTTTGCTGAAGTGGTGCGCCACACCTACTATCAGCTCCCAGAGCTTACTGCGCAGAGTCAGATTACCTGAACTATGCTACCTATGCTACTCATGCGCTGAGCTGGCAAAGACCGGAGATCGAACCTGGAACCTTGTGAATGCTCTACTGACTGAGCTATCCGATCTTAAACCAAAATAGTCAGGTAGTAAAAATAAATTAGTATTGTCCAAAATTTATTACTATCTTCTGTTTTTACAGCGAATCATTGATATTGGGGATTACACAGATGATGACCACCTATCTTTCGATGAATTTTTAAAATATTGTCATGATAATGAACGTAAAGTTTGGCTGACGTTTAAGAAGATGGACTCAAGCAACACAGGTATGTTAATATTAGGGACCGTCCACAAAATTAGTATCGTAATCAAACCATTTTTATTTCAGAAGAAGTGTTTTTGTACATACTTAGTTGCACAAAAACACTCCTTCTGTAAAAAAAAAATTTTGATACGAATTTCCATACGAATTTTGTGGACGGTCCCTTAATTAATGAAATATTCTCCAAAAACAAATTTCTTCTTTTTTAGAAAATAGTGTGGTATATAATCAGGCTCTTATCTACAATAGGAGGGCAGCGTCAGATCTGTTTAAGAAAGGCAATATTTATGTAAAAGAGCCCTAAAAATACCTAGTTTTCTTTAAACTAGGTATTTGTAGGACTATTTTGCATAAAAGGGGAACTTTCACCACCATAATTCAAAAGGCTGGGTCAGATTAGTGGACGCTTAATAAAAGGCTGATAATCTTTGGGTATGGGTGGTTAGATCAGATGGTAGTATTTATAAGGGACTATCTGCAATATTCGTATCACCAATCATACCATTTTCATGCTGGACTAGTGTCTTTGTGATAAAATCAGTTTTCATTCAGGCTAAGCATCTTTGTGCACAATTTATGAAAATAGTACGATTTGCCTTTACAAATTTTGTGTTCAGGCCTTAAAATAATAAACTCATTTTAACTTTAGGGACAGTATCTAAAGACGATCTTGGCACTGCTTTTCAGAATTTAGGAGTAAAGATAACAGACTCTGATTTGACAAAGCTAATGGAAAGGTTTGTTGGAAAATCAATTATTATGCTGTATTATGTTAAAATTAGCAGAAGCCTTTCATTTTTTAGTATTGATAACGGGTTAATAACCAAAATTCTTATTGTGTTTTTGCTGTTAAGTATCTTTAATTGCACGAGTTTATACCTTTTTGCATGACCTTTTTACATTCGAATTTGGATATGTTTCGTCTGATAAATTTAATTCCTTTTAAAAAACTAAACAACTATTTTATCAATGCAAAACCAGACGATTTCTTCGGAAGCATCCCTCCAGAGGTGTTCTTCAAAATATCTGTTCGGTAAATATGTAACAAATCTCTAAAAAATCAAGC
>JAUCNQ010196319.1:0-14379 GCA_032352715.1 Bougainvillia muscus
GGTTGAAAACGTGTAAAACATTCACAAAAACATGTAGCGTGAACATGGAAGTATGACCTTCCGAAATATAGCTTGAATAAAATTTCAATGAAGATTTTGGTAAATTATTCTTTTAGTAGAAAAATGAAATGAAAAACATCTTATGTTACACAGGAGACTAAGAAACATTCATTTCATTCAGCACACAGTTCATTTCAATGAATTTCTAGACAATTTCAGAATGCAACCTTAACTACGTTGAGCACTAACATAGTTGGTCACGAAAATAGAAAATTAGATTTATAAATTATTCCCTTTGGTATGTAGGAACGGATTGGCTTGAAATAGGCGATGATATCTATCGATACAACTCTAAAAGGCCACTTAAACAAGATCGATAAAGTGTTGGTCATGGTAAGCGGTACAATTTTAGAAAAAAACGTGGTTAACTCATAATAACAAGAAACCGCTCGGCTAAATGACAGGAAGGAACAATGCGGAGACATTTGAATATTTCTCAAGGAAGCAGTTACATCAAGCCTGTAAGGCTTGGAGAATTTATTAAGAATAAATGGACCTGCGGTGAAAGAACTATCAAGCTTGGTTTCCGCTATGCTGGAGAATATCCATTAATTTACCTGTTATTCCATTTAAATCATGGATGTTGTTTCTAACCGAATTTAAGTTTAAGTACGAAAATACAACATTGTTTGGATGTTTGTTAGTCTGCACGGGCGAAGCAAAAGCATACTCTTAAACGGGCATGTGGTTTTTTTCAGTCATAAAAAAGTAATTTACAAAATAGCGCCTTCGTTGCTTCGAGGCGCAAAGTATATTTGACGAATTGAAATCCGAAAATAATCTTCGTGCGGAGCAGAGCTCTGAATCGGGAAAGTTAAGTTATCAGAAATCGGGATAAGGGCGCAAAGTACATAGTGGCCAAGAATAAACAACTGCAAGAAAGAAGACGTCAAAACATGCTGCTTATAGCTTTTCTATCCTGTATTTTGGGTGACCATCTCCTGTTCTGTGCACTACGAGTTTAAATATTTTGACGCTGGATCAGACGAATTGTAGGCAATTATAGCGCTAGCTAGCCAGCCACTGTTCTAGTGTTTCGATGTTATTTTTTATCTTTTTAGCTGCCATTCTCGTTTGTTTGTCGCTCAAATGTTATACCCTTATTGCTTTATGTTGATCAATTAGTTGATGAATTACATGTGAAAAAGCACTTATGCAATGTCTCAGTAACAGTAGCAAATGATAATAAACAGATAGACAATATTAAAATCTGCTAAAAATAAATGCCATGCATGATCCCTGTGATGTGTTGTTTTGCTAGCTTTAAAACAATATATTTTTAACTCTTTGAAATTACTCACTTTTCTTCCACTTCATTTCATTGGTTTGACTATTGTAAAGCGTGCTATTAATTTGCATAATAAAATACTGTTATGTATCCACCCATTTTTTACGTCAAATTACAATTGAGCCTAACTATATATAAATCTGATATATGAAGAATTATATTTTTGTATACTCTGTATGCATAAATGCACTTGTTCTTAGAGTAAACGTTACATGGCCTTAGATACAATAATTCGGTTTTAAAAATGCATATTATGACTGAATAGATCTGTTCTTGAAAAGAGTATTGTTTATTTATTTACCACAATTGATGAAAGTAAGAAACATTAACATAATCCGTCACGAACATTTAAAATTGGATTCATAAATTATTTCTCTCGGTCCATATGAACGAAAATCTTTGAAATTGGCGACGCTATCTATCGATACAACTCCAAAACGCCACGTAAGCTTGATCGATAACAGCTAGGGTCTAGAACTGGCCTAGGCTTGTGTTGGTCCCTGTAAGAGGTATAATTTCGAAAAACACGTGGTTAACTAATACAAACTATAAAATGCTTGCATTTTAACAATCGCGGAGTATAAGATAAAATTGGAAAAACAATTACTAAAGGCGCTCTGAAATGCGTGACGTTGTTATAATTTATTGGAAGACACCTTGAGGCTTTGAATATGAGAAAGATCAAATTCGTGAGTTTAGAGAAGTTTCGCGATGAACTTAAGAATACAATTTCATCGATTCTGAACGAAGTTAAAAGAAGAAAATTAACTAGCTAAAACTGATCATTAAACAATTTTAGAGCAAAGGTATAGCTAAAAGGACTCAATTTGGTAAGAGTAAGTTAAGGTTCAAAATGCATCTCGACATCTCTAAATAAACCGATCTGGTAAAAAATAAGGAGCTGCCTTAAGAGGAGAAATTTAGGCGTGAAGAAAATTTGCCAGAATTGGCGGATTTTGCCGAATTCCGCCAAAATTAAATCAATGCCAAATTTAGCAAAATCTTCGGTTCGCCAAATTAAATCCACCCCAAATTTAGCAAAATTTGCCAATTTTGCTCAACCTCAAACTAAATCAGCGCCCAAAATTTCTCTTGTTAAGGTTTTGTTTCATACAAATGAATTCTAACTCACAACACACTATTCGCGTTTCATGTTTTATTGCTTCAGGATGATAAAAAAGTATAGACATAAATTTTACTAATGCAACGTTCCTTGCACAGAAATATTTTGTTCCCTAAACTATGTAAAATAAACAAAACCTTTACACGATTACAGAGATCAATCGAAAGATAATGCAAACTTTGAGTATGTATAATGGTTGTTAATTTTCATTTTAAATTATATGATTTGAAAATAACTTGTCAGTTTTAAAACAATAAAACTACCAGAAAGAAATTTACTAAAGTTTGAATGAATAGAACACGTTTGTTTAATTGGGGTAATTTTACGTCATCGAGCTGTAATTGGTTTATATTTAAGTCGACGCGCCGAAATGTTAAAATAAATTTGTAAGAGGCTAGCCTGCAACATTTGAAGAATTCAATTCGGGCCGATGTGATAGCAATAGCAAGCAGTGTAGCGTCAAAAATTCTGGTGGAAATGGAAAACATTAGTGAAACTGAAACCAAACAATACGCTCCGCTATTGAATAATTCTTTTCCGTAAGCTGGATACAAATGTTGTCTGCCAAATTGCATCAATCGTAATGTCTGACATCGCGCGATTAACGATTTGTCGTCGGGTGGGCCCACTGACACTGAGTGAAAAGTGATGCTATCCCTTAACGATTTTATCAAACAATCTGATGAAATCCTTAACGTAAAACATTATTTTTTAAGCAGTGTGACCTACAAGTAAAGAAACAATTTTTTTTTAACAAGATCAACTAGGAGAATACAACCTCTATCCTCGGCATGTCGTTTCTTTCTGATTCTTTGTATAATTGATACGAAAAGGGTCCTGGTATCGTAATATTGGTTATTACCCTTGTTATACATAGACTTTAATATTTTGTGCACAATCCACTCCCTTTTGATTCAAATATAACAATAATGTTCATTTAGAGGATATTGTTGTCATTTGCGGCCCATTTGATTCTCCGCCCGCCCGTGTCATTTACGAATCAAAAACTAAGGGAAGCAAACGGCAACAATGCCCGAATAAATGAGCATTATTTTTATTATTACTCTTATCTACGCCTTCATATTGAATTTTCCACTGCAACACCTCGTTTGTTTCGTTTTTGTTTTCTAATTTTAGAAATGTGCCGTCAGAATTCGAATAGCATGTAATGGCATCCTAACTCCCAGTCTATTCTCAACATTTTGATCTTTTGAATGTTACATGATATTATGATAATAAAAAATATTCGAATATGATAATAAATCTGTTTGAAAATGTTAGAAATTTCATTGCAAACCTTGAGCGGGCGGTTATGCTCATTTATGCCCGCTAAATGACCTACAGTGCTCGCAATATCAGTAATAATATATTTTTGCAATAAAAATTATTTTCTTATTTCTAAGGTTTTTCTTATTTCTTAGGTTAATATTAAGGTTAGCTTCTTCGTACAGTGGTACCAACAGTGGTGTCGACAGTTCATAATTGAATTTTTTTTTGCCTGTTATCCTAGAATTCGATTTATCGAGATTCGACTGTTTTAAATGTTTGCTTGCAAAATACTGGTATTAATAATTTTCATCCTCCAATGTAGTCACGGCGGTAAAGTGGAGACTTAAAAACATTAAATTTGACCGATCATCACACATAATCAAACTATTAAAAAATTAAAACGCCTAGTTCTCCGTTGTGATGCTATGACCAGGAATGGATCCGCCACTGCTAAGTACATGCTAATATAACCAGTTTGTTGGAAATGTCAATAGAGAATTTGCGTATTATCCAAGATGGTAAAGTTTTGCAGGCTTCTTCGATAAAAATCAGGTATAGTGTTTAGAGAAACTCCTGGTATCATAGCTCTTCATTATCATTGAAGTTACTGGAAAATCTACAAGGCGGTAGACGGATGTTGTCTTACCACATTCGTATCATAATCAGCAGTATCCTTTACTCATAATGCTAGTACCATAACGTGCATACCGTACAAAGGTACTGCAAAATTGGATAATAGATTTTACCAACCTTGTCGCTCATTTCGCACTGGCAACGGAATTGGAAGTTAACAGTTATTAGAAATTCGTATTTTCATTCATACATTAGTAAGCACATAGACACAAATAGTGCGATGAAAACAAGACGATTTGGGATGCAGGGTTATGTGGAGATGATCCTGAAGTTTTAATCTTATTTGAACGTTAATTTAGGGGTCGTAAGTATTGGTATGTGATTGGTAAAATTGTATTTGATCCTGTTAACGTCATTCAAACTTGTATATGGTCGTCGCCATGTGCTGCATATACTAATGCTTCCATGTAGTGTAATTTTCCTTTCTCTAGTGATTGTGCAGCCGATTTTTGTGTTGGAGATCTAAACAAGAACATCAAAATCATATGTAAATGGCTTCATGATTTCCGCAATTATTATTTCACTAAAATAGGGCAAAGGGATTCTTGCATGTAGCAGAAGGTTTTTTGAAGGAAGTGAGTAGGAAAATAATTACTCAAATTTTTTAAATTTCGAAAGCCCTATTGCCTTGATCTTGATTGCAATTCAAAGTTTCAGCCATATGTGGCAGAAAGACTGGCATCAGATTTCACGCTGAACGAAAAGTTAAGTCCTTGTGTTAACGTTACCAAACAACCTTCTGAAATCTGGAGTTTTACTCCAGATTTCAGCAGGTTGTTTAATAAAATCCTTATTAAAGCCGAATCTCCACGAGGCGGAAAAAGTATTTTAAGTATTTTCCGCCGCTACACTTTTTTAATCTCCACTGAAAACTATGGAAATCAAAAACAGTCGATCAAAACAATAAGTTTTTTTGTAATACACGAGGTGTCATAATTTGTTTACAGTTTTAATGCATTTTTATTGGTTAGTCTTTATGGCGACCGGCGAAATGTAGAAATGGTTTCTACTACTCGCGGCTCGACATTTTCCGCCTCTACCTCAAAAATGTTGCGCATGTGGCGCGGCAGAAAATTTCGCCCGCTTCTACCTTTTCCGCCTCGTGGAGATTCGGCTCAAGGTAAAATATGAAATAAAGTTATGTTCTACTTTAACGATTTTACCAAACAACCTCAGAGTCAGAGCATTACGACGAAGCACAGTTAATTTTAATTCTTAATAACTTTATTTATGACAATGGGTCTTTAGAGACCCATTGTCATACACAAAGTAATTAAAATTAAAGACTTTGAGTATCACTCTTACCGCTGTGACTTAGTAAAAGCATGTTCTGAGTATGTTCCTCTGTAAGCTGTAGGATAAAATCCTTAAGGTAAAACATCCTTTTTCATACAGTGTCACAAGGGTCTCAGCAAAAGGAGCGCTTTTCATAAACAAACTTAGGACAAGTTTACATGAAGACTTTCTATAGGCGAAATCAACTGTCATGACTTCTGTGATTGGTTAAATTTTTCGATCGGAAAAATTTAACCAATCACAGAAGCCATGACAGTTCATTTCGCCCGCAACGATTTTCATGTAAACGTGTCCTTAAAGATCTAGTTTCCTTTTGTTACTTATGTTTATCATCTTAACTCAATGAAGGCAACACGGTTAGTTTTATTTCGTACTGTTCGTGCAAGTTAGTCTCGAAGAAAATCTCATTTTACGATAAGTTCTGCTGAGTTTTCAGGTTTTGATTACACTTGGTCAAAGTTAACGGCATTATTGCTAAATCTTGGGATAATAAAAATACAACGTTTTACATTAATTTCACTCGTGCATGCGACCTGTATATACGGTTCCTTGAAAACTGGGCAGAAATTAGGTAATCCTAATGCGGTTGATAATACTAAATAAAATGTTTCGGTTCATTGAGATTCATTATATTTGCAACCGCGCGAAAATATGTACGAAAATCAAAATAACCAACCATTTTTCGGTTTTTCTTGTATTTATCGCTTGTTACTTATTGGAGTACATTGAAATTTTGAAGTTAAAACGTTGTTACAGAGCAAAGAAGTCGTAATAATGCGTCTCAGAAACTGCATAGGCTTTTATCATAATAAGACACAAAAACAATGCCATACTTTTAGTCAATTTTTTTTCTACCAGTGTTGAACAAAAAAATCGAGCGTTACTAATACACTCGAGAAAATAAAGAAAAGAGCCTTCGAGTCCTGGTCGAGTTGAGTGAAGTACTTTCAAGTATAAGAGGATAAAAGGATAAGAAGCGGGTTAACGTTGAGAATCCTTACTATAACTTACACAGTCCAGTGATATATAGCGGTTGCAGCAGTTGCCGGCTGTAATATAGTTTGAGCAACTTGTCCTTTTTCACCAAATCTTAACTGGATAAAATTATCACCAGACAAATAAAAATAATATGTTTCTGTCTTAGGTGGTGAGAAATATGCTTTCCTGGATAGACCATAGTAGTCGGCCATACCTTGTGTTGAAAACATCAGTTGCGGATCCAGCCCTAGTCAGAGCATTACGATGGAGCGCAATTATTTTTAATTGTTAATAACTTTATATATGACAATGGGTCTTTAGAGACCCATTGTCATACATAGAGTAATTAAAATTAATGACTTTGAGTATCCCTCTTACTGCTGTGACTAAGCAAAAGCATGTTCCGAATCCTCCACTGAACATATGATCTGTATACATATTTGTCGATGTCGGAGAATCTAGATAATTGACACTGTTTGTTAAAGTTGATATTTCAGCACCATATAGAGAATTCCACATTGAACACAAGGACATTAGCTTGACCTGAAGAATATATAGTGTGGTTTTCGCACAAATGCTTTTAGTCTCAGCAGAGCATATCTGGGCCAATATTTTGCAGTCTTAGGACTCGTTTACATAAAAAATCGTTGCGGGCAAAATGAACTGTCGTGGCTTCTGTGATTGGTTAAATTTTTCCGACGGAAAAATTTAACCAATCACAGAAGCCATGACAGTTCATTTCGCCTATAGAAAGTCTTCATGTAAACGAGTTCTTAGACAAATCCTAATTAAGCATTGCTATCACGCGTAAGCGTAACTTGACTAGGTAAATGCATGTTCTAAATCCGCCACTGGATTCTTCTGAATGAAAATTGACACAAATAAAACGAATTTTTGAATTGAATTCCTTAACTCAATCAGTGCCATGTAATCGCACAGGAAAATCTCGTGCATTTAACGATTAATTTGTACTTGTTATTTCTAGGCAGAAAATTTTGCTCGTCCTGCGGAATCGCAAACTTTTCTGTCTAGAAATAACGAGTACAAATTAATCGTTAATTGCACTCCTCACCGTGCTATTACATATACTAATTCAATTCAAGTTTAAATATGATAATAGACCAACAATTCACAATTATCACTATATTTATTTCAAGTAAGCAAGGTTTATCATGCCTGATGATTTTACGTTGGGCGACGTTTCGAGAGATCCTTCTCTTATCATCGGGCAATATAAGTGTGGAAAAATGTTGTTTATATACGAAAAAAGCGTATCGAAAAATGTGTAATCAAAAACTAAATAACAGCTATGTTAAGTGGCCGTGGTATCGGCGAATGTGTGATCGAAGAATTAATTAACAGCTTACTAAGTAAGTGTGTGTCAGCTCGGCAAATGTGTGAACGAAAAGTTAATTAATTAACAAATTACTAAGTATCTGAAAGGATTTATTTTCACTAATGTCGAAAAAGGCAAAATTCACGATTTCTTTGTCGTAAAAGCAGCAGAATAATTACAACAACAAGTTCACAAAAAGTAAAAGTAATAAATAGCGGAATTTACCTTAAGTGGATTAATTTTTCGCGAGGATATAGTTTCGTGGATGACCCAAGTTTGTGTTATTATGCACGGATTTAACTTCCGGGAAAGTCAGAAATTACGCAATTAAGTGGATACACCCCCTTCTTTTAACATACATGTGGAGATTCCAATAATAGGAAGAGATCTAAACAGTTTTCCCGGAAACCGATTTTTGATTTTTTCTGGCGTATTAATTTTCGTGGATGAGGATATTTTGGATATTTCACGCGCATTTAATTTTGCAGAAAATGCCAAAATCCGTAAAACCCGCGAAAATTAATCCACTTATAAAGGTATATTCTCAAGCGATCGTTATTAGCTTAAATTTGATAGAATTTATTTTCGCGTTCATTGCATATACCTTGGGGGTAGAAATTTTTGCGAGTTTCACAAATTTGACCCCCATTTGCGAATTTAAATACCCGCGATAAGTCCTATACCACCCAATTTGCGAAATTAATACCAGTGAAAAATCAAAATACTGCTTTTACGAAAAATCGAAAGATTACCAATTCGCGAATACAAATACCCGCAAAATGAATTTTTTGTGGACTCAGGAAAATAAATACTCGCGAAAATGTCTTCCCCTAAGGTTGTTTATTTCGCGAAATTTATTTCTGCGCATTAGGGGCAACATCGCAAAGATTAACACCGCTACGCAGTTCTTTATAAGCAAAAGCTATCTGAGATACTACAGATTATGATATTGACTGTTGTATTTACTTGAGAGAGAGTATAGGAGGCTATTTTTATTTTTTATAGGGTATTTTTAGTCAGTGATGGCAATTTTTAATAGTAATATAACAAATATATGATCATTGCCTTTCAAAGGAGACTTCTGCTTTACATTGCTTTTTTAGAGTATGCTGCAAGTACTCAAGTTTGCGAACTTTTAGCAACAATAAGTACTATGGAACATGTATGAGAAAAACCTTTGTACTCATTTTTATTTATGCTTTTACGCTTTTAGAGAATTTTAAGTGAAAATCGAGACGGAACATACATCGAGGTTGGATACAACACGCTTCAGCAAAGTGAAAGTATAAATTGAAGATTTGAAGTTATTAATTCTAAGAGTCCTTACTTTAAGACAAAGCAGGCTTAAAATTGTCGGAAAATAAGAACTGTATAAGAACATTGAGGCTAGGGTGAATTTCCTTTTTTCTTAAAAAAAAGTGTACACCTTTACATTTTACAAATCGACTAACTCAAACTATTAGAAATAATCGGTGTTAGTCTCCATGTTGGTCGTGCTCTGAATATATCTGAATCCACCACAGTAGATGTAAATGTATGCCCTAAGTGCAAATGTATATGTGTATTATTTACAGTATGTTCAAGCAACGTTGTCTCTTTAATTCATGCTACATGATTAACTCGAAGTTTCTGCAGAGAAAAAAAGCTCGAGTTAATTAATTCGGAATTTTTTTACCGGCAGAAACTTCGAGTTAATGGTTTTTGCAAAATTTTCAAAAGTTAAAAAAAGTTCCGAGTTATGACGTAATAACTCGAACTTTTTTAACTCGAACTTTTTAACTCGAGTTTTCGGACCTCCGTCTAACCACATGCCAAGTATTAAGAAGTTGATATGTGTTTCTTAACCTTTAGACCTATTCTTCTATTCACGTTAAGGCATCTTACTTCTGCATGTTGCAGTTAGTTTTCATTTTATAATAGTGAGTTTTAATTCTTGTCTGTTTTCTGCAAATTTTATTCAGCTGCACTTTGTTTGTGCATTTACTGCATGTTGCAGTTAGTTTTCATTCGTGTTTTTATTTATATACCTGGACTATTCGTCCTGCAGTTAATCAGTCATTTTGGTAGACATATGCCCTTCAGGGTGCATCATAAGAATTCTATTTCAATCCTGATGACGTCATTTGAACGTCATATTTCTCTTTTCAGTCTTACGACGTCATTTCTGCGACATATTTCTCATTTCAGTCATGACGTCATTTTAACGTCATATTTCACATTTCAGTCTGATGGCGTCATTTCAACGTATATGTCTGATTTCATTTATAGCATAATGTATTAGACTTTAATTGGGAAGCAAAAAGCGGGCCGAAGGCCACATTTGCAGTGTAGCGTTATTTGCCTAGGTCATGATATATTTCACATGGGGTCTGAGAACGAGGTTTCTCCCTACCTTGCGGGTTTTTTTACAAATTTTGATTTGTTACCAAAGTGACCCCTCCCCCCACAGTTCCCAGCGCGTCAAGCTTATTTGCGTATTTGCTCTGCTTTGTCATTCTAGTCACGGCGCATAAAGGGATTTCTTTCTGCTCTGAACGGGTTAGAAACTGCTTGTTTTTTTAAAAGAAGGCAAGAAAAGTAACATTTATCTTAAGATACAGATTATCCTTTTATAGCTGGCTTCTTGTGAAAGACTAGCTATAGTTTTTCTCAGAAGATAGCAGTAAAAAGGTCACCTATCATATATCTATCTCTATATGGCTGTGTCTCGAGAGTCGAAAATCAGCCTGCCTTCTCTGAGGTATGAGCAGAAAAAATATGTAGTCTATATATAACTGCACCAGTAGACCAGAGCAGACAGAGCTGCCACTCTTGCTTAATTTCAAATATTTTTTGTTGTACATAGCCATTATAGGACATAGTCATAATAGATGATTAGCTCATCATATGTCATGCCCCTCTTGTTCGTGTTGTTCGCGACGTTGAGGAGAAGACGAGGAGGGAGCCGAGCGACTTCCGTAGAACCTGACAATATGCATAAATGTATGTATGTATACGTCTTTCTTTACGTTATACGTTTTTGGAATTTTAGCCTCAATTTGTTGTTATGCTCCGAAGTTTTAACCTGCTTTGGATTGACTTAAAGCTTTAAAAATTTACGACTTTGAGCCTTCATTCTATATCTTTACTATATTAAAACATGTTCTATCCAGCTTTGATATGTGTTAATGTTGGTTAAAGAAGTTCATCCTGAGATTGCTCTTTTACGTTATTCTTAATTTTTGTCCGATATCAGCCTCTTAACATATTGTTCTATCTCGCGTGAGCAGAGAGAGTTTGGTCTGTAACGTTTTTGCAGTTTTCCCAGGAGAAGAGGTTGCCAATAAAATGATCAAGTGGTTGACTTTTTCTTTGGGATGTTAGTCCTTCGACTTTATTATCCTGGTCAAACTCTCGCAACGCAATTTATGTGAAAAAGTGAAGTAGCAAGTGCGAAAGTAGCGGAATCAGTTCAATTAGCCATTTTGATTGGGTAAATTCTGCGATTTGGTATATCGCACCAGCATGCGGAGCGCAAACAACAGTGTGGCCATAAAGAAGTTGAAGATAGGTCGGATTTAGTTATTATTAAATTGTGATTTATTTTGCTGCTTTGGACTTTTGATTTGGAGATATTTTCTAAGGGGCTGTAATTTATTATTGTCTGCGATATATTTATTATTACATTTTATTCATTATTATGTTATTTTGCTCCTGGCCTGCCGGCAACTATAACGTCTGGTTTTCTCCAGATTTTATAATTGTTTGTGATTCAGGCTTGAGGGTCCGGCTCATAGACAGCTGGTGCTAAATGCAACTCACCTATTTGGTGGTTTACCTTATAAAAGTAGTATTATCTACTTAATCATAACTTTATCTCTATTATATTATCTTGACAAGACAAACTACTGTTAAAAATGATAACATTAGAGGCTTACCGTGCAACTATTGGTATATTTAACTGTTCTCGCCACATAAACAGTAGTATCAAGAAATCGAACGATCACTTCTTGGGAATATCGTCAGCTACTGCAGTTCAAGCAATCCTTGTGTTACTGCTTATTATGACTACAATTATAACACTAAATTTAAACTTAATGTGCTTCAAATTACTCTTGCTTCTTCGATCAGGGGAAGTTGAAACTAATCCAGGACCGACTTATAGTATCCTTAAGACAATTAAGGCATCATTCCACCAGGGAGATCCTAGATTTGGTAGTACAGCAGGAGTGCAATGCATGTGTAATTCAATGTTTGCTATTTGCTTTAATTTAGTACGCCGTGCGTCCTTGTGGATGTCTAGTGATTTAGAGAGCATTCTTATTAAAGGAGACAGTATTTATAAAGAAACTGGGGCATCAGGCCCTCTTACAGTTATGGAAATCCCTCGTCATATTTCTTTTAATGAGTATTCAATTGACGTAAACATGCTAGATAATGTGCCATGTGTTTTGACTGCTGTAAATAATTACAGATTTTTAGGGGCTCTATTTCAAAACAGAAAGAGGTAATGGATTGTTATTCGTTGCAGCCGGGTATACGACTGCTATTATATGGACTAAGAGGAACTATTATGTATTTGATCCACATAGTCGTGGTAATAATGGAAATGTCTCCAATGATCCAACAGGTTCATGTGTGCTCTTGAAATTTTCTTCTCTAAAGCAAGTAGAAAATTACATATTTGAAGTTTACTTTCAGTTTTCAGTTTCTGGGCTATTACATTATGAAATTCAATTAGTTAAAATACAAAGTACCAGTGCCTCTGTTGAATCCTGCAAGAGAATTTTATCCTGCCCAGTACCTGCTGCTAAGCGAACGAAAGAGTCCCGAGAGCGTGTTGAAGGTACACCAAAACACAATACCATTAAGGAACGTGATAAAATTTCTCATGTCCTCTATCGAGCAGAAATAAGTGGTACACCCAAACACAATACCCTTTTGGAACACAATAGAGATGCTCATTCCTTCTATCGAGCAGAAATAAGGGGAATACCCAAACACAATACCCTTTTGGAACACAATAAAGATGCTCATTTCTTCTATCGAGCAGAAATTAGAGGTACACCCAAACAGGATAACATTAAGGAATCAGACCGTCTTCGAATTAGCAGGCGGCGATTAAATTTCAATAACGCTGAAAAGAGAAAAATCATGGAGGGCCCGTTTTATATCTGTGTATGTTGTGAAAGAATACACCATCGAGGTGCAGTTATATGTTTTAAAGCAGAGAAATACCCCATTGAAGTTGAACGCCATTCATCTTTGATTGAAAGTTATGATTCCCAGCTGTACATTTGCAAAACTTGCGACAAAAAATTGTTGAAAGGGAATATTCCCTGTCAGGCTTCTTGGAATAAGTTAATAGTATATCCTTTGCCTAATGAATTATCCTGCTTGAATAAACTGGAGAAAACAATGATTTCAAAGAGAATTTTATTCAGTAAAGTTATAATTATGCCTAAAGGGCAAATGCCCAAAATTAAAGGAGCAATTTGCAATGTACCACTCGATGTTGCTGAAGTCTCGAAAGTCCTTCCACGGGTGCTGACAGTAATGGCATTGTAACTGTAAAATTGAAACGAAAATTGATGTATCGCGGACACACACAATTCCAAGGAGTTAGGCCTCAAAGTCTTGACGCTGCATTGAATTTTTAAAATCTTATAATGCCCTGTATCACGATGTTATAATTGCTACCGAAAACATCCCTGATGACTTTATTATTTCTACCGAAAGGTCCATGAAATAGAGGAAGAAAATCTCATACCGTCTGAAGAAGTAGAAATAGAACCTAACTTAGAAAACAATGAAAACCCATTGGATGCTATGCGTTTGGGCTCCACGGACACAGTTCTAATTTCCAGAATCCCTCATGTGGAAGATGAAGAATCCTTGACCATAGCACCAGGAGAAGGAAAAAGGCCTTTGTCTATCTTAATGGATAAACAATGTGAGGAGTTAGCTTTTCCGCATTTGTTTCCGTCTGGAAAATTTTGATACAACGTTAGTCGTGATATTCCACTTAGTGCATCTAAGTATTTTCAACCAGCGCTTACTCAAATACACTCTGCGTTTTGTATCCGATACGGATTACATCTTCTTTGCATATTCAGTTCTGCAGCAGCTTAAACTGTCCAGTCAGATAAACATAGCGTTAAAAAAAGTAAAAGGTCAAAATTTGACAGCAGCTATGTTGTCTTCTAATTTTAAGGAGCGTGTCAATGCTTTCTTAGCAGTGAATGATGGCTATCAATTTATGAACACTATTAACCCTATTGTGCATGGGGGGGGGGGGTAAATTTACCTCCCTGTCAGTTTTTTTATTATTAACTTTTGATTTACATAAGCAATTGAACTGAAACTTTATGACTTTTAATAAAATCCTATTGGGCACGTTTTCCAAAAGTTTCAGCC
>JAUCNQ010196430.1:0-17354 GCA_032352715.1 Bougainvillia muscus
CAGGGCCCCCCTGTAAAAAAAAAAGCCGTCTGGGGGGGCATTTGGCCCCCCCCCCCCCCCCCATCAGGAATAGGGTTAATGCACAGCTCTACAAAGTGGTCACACGTCTTCGGCTTTTAACAATCCTAGCAAATGCTGCAAGATTGTTAAAGCGTGAATAACCATTTTGTGTACATTAGGTATTGAAGGATTAATAAACAATTTAACCTGGTATATAGATGTGTGTATTAAGTCATTTGTTAGGTTAACCATTTTACAAGACGTATTAGACCAACTAATAAAGGTACTGGGTACTATACCAAAACCACCGCTTGTGAAATTTGTCTGACATAAGCTGAGAAATAAGTTGTTTGTTTTAAGGTTTTTTTACAAGAATAGGTTAAAAAGTTGCATTACGTACCAACCACTAACATTTGATACTAAAGGCATTATCATTTTCATCACCTAAGATATAAATAGTAACAAATAAAGAAAGTATTCGTTTCAGAATTCGATCCATTTATATTTCATGAAAAGCATTTTTGTGCTACATCTGCTTCCTTCTTCTATGGTGACAAGTTATGAGTTTTTTTAACAACATATAAGCGAATTATAAAAGAGAGAAATACTAAAAAGTATAGGAAAATTATTTTGTAGTAATCCTTGCAAATCGAGATCTCGCATAGTTATATTCTTGTGATAGAACTAACACTCATTAAAAATTATGTTTTACAATAAGGAACCGTCTCAAAAATTCGCTTCAATTCGCTTCACAATTCGCTTCATTTTCACGTTAGATGAAGTGTTATTGTGCATACAAAGTATATACAATAACACTTCATCTGAGATGAAAATTGACAGGAATGCAGCGAATTTATTAAGCGAATTTTTGAGACGGTTCCTCACAATAAGGATTTTATCAAATAACCTGATGAAATCTTGAGTAGTGGTAAAACTCCAGATTTCAGCAGTTTGTTTGATAAATCGTTGAAGGGCAACTAACTTTCACCACAAGTCAGAATTGCATTCCAATTTTTTTTAGATATACCTCTATTTCTGCATATGCCTCTCCTGCAAACACATGTCCCCCATCTTCAATAGTATAATTGATCAGTTTACCAGGGGATGGCGATCTAAATTAAAGCATTTCTCAAGAAAATTATTCATAGAAGAAAAACTTTTAAAAAATCGTAAGCCATTAAAGATAAGGGCTAGGCACGATTTTGATACAAAACATATAAAGAATTTAGTATATTTTCACTTAAACACACCATCGAATTTCCGCTTACCTGAGAATTGTTGGGTCGGTGTCTTTGCGAAATACACAAGTTTTGCCGTTTAAATCTACACGATATCTATATAACAAAAAAAAACATAATAGTCATTAGGACACGTTTACATGGATAATCGTTGCGGGCGAAATGAACTGTCATGGCTGTGATTCTTCTGTGGTGAAGCCATGACAATTCATTTCGCCTATAGAAAGTCTTCATGTAAACGTGTCATTAGCCAGGGTCTAATCTAGAATAGGAGGACAGCGTCTGATCAGTTGAATAAGGGAAATTTTTATGCAAAAAGAATCCTAAAAATACCTTGTTTTTAAAGAAAACTAGGTAATTTTAGAATTATCTTAATTTATAAGGGGTAATTTCTTTCAACATTATTCAATGTGTTGCATCCGGAGCTTAAACAGGTCTTGAATAGGGTATGAATAGATTCAGTTCTAGCAGTTTCAACTGAAATCTTCTTTGTATAACCACTACTACATCCCAGAATACGCCACTACCAGTTGCATTGGAATAAAGATCTCAATAGGATGATTAAATGGGGTATGATGTGATGTAGTATGTTACCGGATCTGACGCCGAAAACACACGAAAAACCCTTTCCTATAAAAAACCCCATAGTTTTAACCCTATTTCAAGGGGGGAGATTGATATGTCTAATGACGTCATACAGAAAGTGATGCAGTCATCAAATATTTTTTTTGAAAAGAAACACTTTTTCTGTGATGATGTTACGATTTGTGATACTAAATTCATAGCAATCAATACGATCCATGGTGTTAATCACGATGTTACTGGACAAATCAGAGAATTTTACTATGAATTTCAAGATTCATGTCTAAATACTAAGTAATACTGTGGACTACCGCATACTTTTCATGTTAAGTTAGAGAAGATAAAGGATTGAGAATTGAGATTTTTTTCTTTCCAGAACAGTCTCTTACTTATCAACTTCTTCTTTCAAAAAAGCAGTATGCGTTGTTTCATTGAATGATACCATTAACCCACCATCGCTCATACGATGAATGTCAACTTCAATACCACTACCATTCATCTCCAAAAAATAACGGTTGGGACCAGATTTTGTTGCCTATTAGAAAACAAGGTTAGAAGGGGTTCAGTTTTAATTATCTAGGTCCAGTTGTTTGAAAGTGGATTAAACTCTGATTAGCTTAATCCAGTATTAAATCTGACCTTAACCAAACAGAATTGATTTCCAGTCAATTCTGATAAGTTAAAGTAAGATTTAATACCAGATTAAGCTAATCCATATTTAATCCAGTTTCAAAAAACTGGGAGCAGAATTCTAAAAAATAAGGTTTACCTATAACTAAAAAAGAATTTCTAGCAGGTTTGTTTGCCTTTACTTTGAAGACTTCAATGCTGAAATAAACTATGATTTCGTATGAAAATCTTGCTTCACAAAATCCTTACATCACTTCTGAATGAATATTGATAGGAATGAAGCGAATTATAGGGAATAAAGAGAATTTTTGAGACATAAACTCTCACCAAAAGTCTGAACAAAACTTAAAAGGAAAATGACACATTCAAATAGAGTAAATTTTATTAATATTCTTTTTTATTATTGTGATATGTAAGTGAGTGATAATCCAGACAGATTATTTTAACACAGAGTAAATACTTCAGAGCAAGTCTCAGTAAGGAACCGTCTCAAAAATTCGCTTCACAATTCGCTTCATTCCTAATAATTTTCACCTCAGATGAAGTGTTATTGTAACACTTATGTGTTACGATAACACTTCATCTAAGGTGAAAATGAAGCGAATTGTAAAGCGAATTTAAGCGAACTTTTGAGACGGTCCCTTACAGTTACAATATATTTTGTCTCCACGTGAATCAATTCGACGGTCTGTACATCTACCAGTAGATCACTTTTAGGGACTTGACCACTAAAAATAAAACAGGTTAATTAAATAGGAACTCCTTGGGATCTTGGGAGGCTTTTTTTAGAAGGTAATTTTTTGATAGTAAAGGAGTGAAAATAGCGTGAAACTTTTACACAAAGAAGTTTAACAAGTCTATTTTTCATTAAATAGTGATGATTTAAATAAGTTAAATAAGTCAATTCGAGCAAAAAGTTTGATTATAAAAAGGGTAACCAGAAGCATATCGTTTCTAAGAGAACTAGATGTTAAGTTTCTTTTCTAATATTTCGCGCTCTATCCCGAGAGCATCATCATTGTGATGATATTATAATATGATAAGGGAAACAAAAACACACCGCCTCAGAGCTGCTTGATAATTTAAATAAGTTGCGTTAATTTCATTGTCAACAATATGCAGAGCACCACAAATAACAGCAGAGATGATATTCGGACTTTCACTCTAAAAATAATTGAATACAGAATAAGGTTCCGTCCACACAATTCATATGGAAATCTGAATCAATTTTCATACAGGAGTATCTTTGTGCATACTTAGAATCTACAAAGACTTCTCTTCTGTTATCAAAATGGTATGATTTACTATACGAATTGTGTGGACAGTCCCCTAAAAGAATCATTTCAATTTGTAGTGACTCTCTTACTCACTGTAAATAAGATAATTCATTTATTTATTTACGATTATTTACTTCAATGTAGAGACACTGTTATCAGTGTGGGTCCTGGTTCGGGTCCTGGTTCTATTTAGAGCTCCCAATTGAGCTACGGACAGTAGAGGGGATTGAACCCACAAAGATGTCATTGGAATTCGACACCATAGGCCTCTCGGCCAGACAACCAAGCAACAGTATTGAATAAAATAGCCAGCATTATTTCAAGAGACTGCAGTGGGCGTGAAGAATTCCTCGCTTTTGTTTAAAACAACACTTTTGAAACAACAACAAAACACTACGATCCACAACTTGATGGAAGTATAGCTAATGAGATTTAATGAATACAAATAATTTATTTAAGATTATTTATACAGGATGGTCACTTCAGTGTTAAAACACTGTTATCAGTGTGGATCCTGTTTGTGGTTCTGGTTCTATTTAAAGCTCCCATTTGACCTACGGACAGTAGAGGGGATTGAACCCACAAAGATGTCATTGGAATTCGACACCTTAGTCCGCTCGGCCAGACAACCAAGCAACAGTACACAAATTCCTTTCATTAAAAAGCTGTTTTCGCGCATAATTAGTTTGCATACCATATTACCTCGCATAAGAGCACTCTCTTTTAAGAGTGCAATGTGCTTTATTAAAATAAGGGCGCATGCGCCTTTATCAGATATAAACATCGATGGGATATAGAGCTCGTAAAGTACTGAAAAATCAGGAATTCAAAAATTCGCTTAAATTCGCTTAACAAATTGCTTCATTTTCACCTCAGATGAAGTGTTATTGTGCATACAAAGTATGCACAATAACACTTCAACTGAAATGAAAATTGACAGGGATGAAGATTGTTTCATGTTTCTATTTCTACTCTTTCGAAATATTCTTCAATTGATTTATGAATTAAGTTTGTGTCGTTGAAAAAAAGGAGCCTATACATAAAATTATTATCACCAAAAGGGCATGCGCCCTTTTTGCCTCTTTTTCAAAGAGAAAAATCATCTAGTCCGAAATATTCCAGTTAAAGGCCCTTATTCGAATTAATAGGGTATAAACACTTTTTCTATATTGAGGATAGTAATTGCGATACGAATTTTAAGGACGGTCCATAGTTTCTTTGAGGGTCACAACCCTCCTCGAAAAAACCTTCCACCCCTTTTGAGGTAGCTCCCCCCCCCCCTTTCGGGCTGTACCCTCAAAAATAACCCCCCCCCCCCACCTCTGGAACGGAATTTTCGCCAATTTTGCCCTCTCTAACTAATAGGGTTATAGGGATCGAGAATTTAGAGCATTGAACTGTGAACCAGTGTTTTATGGTTTAGTTACAAAACAAAATATACTCTGTTAAAGTTATTAATAGATCTAATGTGAAAGTTTTCTCAAAATAGTCTGCATGTCATACCAATCATTTGCAAAATTGACAACCTCCCATCAAAAAATGCCCCACCCCTTTAAATTCAATTCCCCCCCCTCCGGTCAAATTTTTTTTTTTTTGGGGGGGGGGAGAAACTATGTGGTCCCTAAAGAAAAGGTAATAATAAAGATATAGTTTGTAATTTCTAACTTCTACCGTTTTTGACAAAAACATAAATAATTAATTTCTCACCTTAACTTGTTCAGCTATTAAATTTCCCAGCCAACTGGTATCTATTTTATTTCTTTTAAACTGTTGTGTTTCAAGCAATGTAACCAAAAATTCAACTGTTGTACGGAAATCACCACGAATTGATAATTCCTTTAATGCTAAGACCATGCTCCTAAAAGACAATAATGCCATGAATAATGTGTAACATTCGCTGCTGAAATATAGTTGAGCTGTGGAACCAATTTTTTCATTACTAATTAGGTTTCGTTTACATTCTTTACAAATCGTGTCATTTTTATCACAGCAGAAGTGTCTTTGAGTAGGCATAGTATAATTGTGAACGAGTGCGATACAATGTTTCAGTTAATGGTCTTTCATAAATTATTTGCTTTATACAGCATTTTTCACATGGAGAACACTGTGTGTAAGAAGTAGGTGAGATTGTGTGTAAAAAATAGGGTTCGTCTCATTAATTTTCATCTCAGATGAAGTGTTATTGTGCATACTTTGTATGCACAATAACACTTCATCTAAGGTGAAAATGAAGCGAATTGTGACATAGATAATAAAAATCATACTTTCTTGCTTTTTCTCTGTTTTCTCCCCATGCAAATAAATGCCCAAATTGAGAATCAGCATATTCATGCAAGCTTCCGTCAGCACATACACTGAAATAACCCCAAATATGATTATTACTCCTGAAACTCAATTCTTTAATCGTTCCACTGCTAGGCTTGAAGCCCTAAAGTAAAATGAAATACAGGAAAGTTTAATTCTTAATTCTTGATTCTTCCAAAGCACCAGAAAATTGCAGATTTATCGTTTGAGTTTAAGTGCTGGTAAAACTGGCTTTCAATGGTATAGAAAGTTTACAAACAACCTAGTCAAAAATGGAAATTCCTGAGCTTAATCATGATCATAATCATGGCAAACCGAATCAATTTTCATTTAAAGCAAGTGTATTTTTGTGCATACTTACTATGCAAAATAACAATTCTATGAAAAAAAGTACAATTTGCGATTCGAATTATGTAAAAGGTTGCTTATCCTTGTTACAGGTTAAAATGCAAGAAACCTATATACATGAGGGTGAATTCTTTGTGGTCATTGTAGATTAAGCTCCATTTAACATTTTTTCTTGAGGCTGATAAAACCGTATATTACCTCGTCAGGATTTTCTGCTGTTATTCGTGCTGCGATGACATGACCCTTTGGTTGAAGTTTTCCGTAGTAACTAAACACGAAACAGAAGCAAATATTCGTAAACAATCAAAACAAAGGCAATTGTTAGACAAATACCAACACAAGTGTAATACAGCCTAAATTATACAGCCTACATTATTTAAAGCATTTAATAACATTGTATGAATAGGGAATATAAAACACATACTCGTCAAAATGAATGATGGAGCCAACCCAGGGGTCTTCACCATAAATCAATCGAATGTCTTTGATGCGATGCAATGGTATTCCCATAGCAATCTAAAAAACAAGTAGTCCTAGTGTAAAATATGCAGCGTGCTCCTGTTCGAACATGGATTAAATATGGTTTAAATTAATCTAGTATTAAATCTGACTCTGATTGATTAAAGTCCATTAGAATAAAGGTAATTTTTATGTAAAATAAGTCCTAAAAATAAATAATAACTAGATATTTTAAGACAATTTACATAAAAGGGGCAATTTCTTCGTCATTATTCAACGGGTAGCGTCCAATTGTTGTAACCTTTAAAGCTCTGGAATAGGGTATGAATTTCTTTTTATATTTGTTGAATTGCATAATTGTGAAATGGTTCCAAAATATACCTGTAACTGAGCAGCTGGTAGATTTATATCAGTGATCATTTCTGTGCATGGATGTTCAACTTGCAATCGAGGATTAAGTTCCAAAAAATAAACCTGTTTTGTTCTATAATCGTATAAATATTCCACGGTACCAGCACTCATATAACCAACTAATTTTGCAAGTGCAACAGCATTCTAAAACATGAATAATCACAACGTCTATATCATGAATATCAAACGCTTCACGAACATTCTAGAAACGTTTGTGTAACACAGTAGAAGCCCTGGGAAACCTCTGAAACAAACAAGAAAATGTGAGGTATGCTTAGGATGTTCCAAAAGTGCCAAATATGCTAAATTGACTTTCAGCTATACTGTATAGTGTACGAAGCATAACAGTTGTTCTAGTGTAGAATTGCTTTTAGACGCCGTCAGATTTAGGTAAATGCTATGATTTGTGATACCAATTTTTTGGACAATCCCTTATAAAAAACGCACTTTTGATAGTTCCATAATGGAGGACAATTAATACCCAAATAGATATTTTTAAAGAGAAATATTCAAATACATACAGTACCTTTTCCATCTGTATAAAAATATCAGGTTTGGCTATTGTGACAGGTCCTTCCTCTATAATCTTTTGATGTCTACGTTGAACAGAACAATCTCTTCCAAATAAGGAAATAGCAGAACCGTATTGATCAGCTAAAATTTGGACTTCTAAATGTCTTGCTTTCTCTAAACACTTCATTATGAAAACAGGAGATCCAGGTACTTCTGTTTCAACCTAAACAAAATCATAGCATTTTCATCACAGAAGAAGCGTCTTTGTGCATACTAAGTATGCAAAAATCCCCCTCCACTGGATGAGAATTAGTGGAAATAAATATTTTATCTGAATCTTTTACTCACCTTTAATAACACTATAATACCTGATGGTGAAAAATAGTCAAACACCTTTAACAATCCTGAAATAAAATGCTTTAGGATGGTGTAATTGTGTATGACCATTTGACAGACACTGGGCATTAGAAGGTTAAATATAATTAACAGTCTCTTTGCGTTCTTTCACAAATCATTCTCAGCGCAAAGACAAGAATAATAGTTATTATTATTGGCATGCGCAATTTTAGTTTGGTCAAGGCAGAAACATACTTAAATATACAAAAGAGATTAAACTTTTAAGCAGATAAGGGACCGTCTCAAAAATTCGCTTAAATTCGCTTCACAATTCGCTTCATTCTTAATAATTTTCACCTCAGATGAAGTGTTATTGTAACACTTATGTGTTATAATAACACTTCATCAAAGGTGAAGATGAAGCAAATTGTGAAGCGAATTTAAGCGAATTTTTGAGACGGGCCCTAAATTAGCAGAGCCCTTGGAAATATTCCAAGTCACTTTAGTGTCAGTATAGGTTCAATTCCTCTCAGGAATAAGTTTCGAAATCCATTATCAGACATGATCACATCCCCAAACAAAATCCGCAGAAAATTGCAGTTTTAATACGTCCAAATAGTGAAATCTGTTGCCGTCAGCACTTTGTCTGTAATATGAAAGACCTTCGGTTCAAGTTTCGTAACTGTTTGATTATTGGTTCATAAAAAATCAGTATTTGAAGATATTTCTAAGTGAATTTTATAATTATTGTGATGAAAAGGTCATATCTCAGGTCCACCTTAATATGAAATTTTTTCGAAGGAAGTCAAGAATAAATATCATAGATATAGACATAAGAAGAAATCCAACAATAATGGAAAAATCGTTTCAGCAATAGTTATAGAGCATACTTGACGAAAACCAATTGCAAATTCCTCATCATTATTCACTTTTCGAATTCCTTTTCCACCACCACCTTCAGATGCTTTGATCATTACAGGGTAACCTATTTCTCGAGCAACCTAAAATATAACAAAGAACTTTGATTATAAGATATTGTTTTTAAGTCCCAACATATTCAGTTCTTCAAATTCTACTAGGGAAATTACAGCTGGTTATATAGTCAACGTAGGTTAAGAATTCATAAATGCAGTTGAAATCAGGTCTAGGTTTCGTCACAAATCGTTTCAATTCCCCCTCCAGACGAAATGTCATTGTACATACAAAGTACGCATAAATAGACCTCTTCTGTATGAAAATTGGCAATAATGAAATGGATTTGTGATTTTCTTACACTGACTGTAGAAACCATGTCAACATAAGAAAACGAGCTGGCCCAGTTCGTATTGTTACAGTAACATGAAACACCCATTGTGAATGTCATTCGAGCTATTTTAATATCAAAATTCTCAGACAACAAAAACAAACAAACTTCCTTATTATTACTGCATGAATCAGCAATTTTGCACACGGTGAACACAAACCTTTTAAAGGAACCGTAAACAAAATTCGTAATCCAAACCATTTTCATATCAGAAGAAGTGATTTTGTGGATACTAAGTATGCACAGAAACACTCTATCTGTATGAAACTTGACACGCATCTCAATACGAATTTTGTGGGCGGTCCTTTACATGCTGGTTATGTGGGAATCGTATTTTTTGTATACACAATGGCGCTTATCTTAAAGCGGAAATAAAACAAGTTTTCGTGATCCACTTGAGATCTTGCAATACACCGTTAGCAGTTAACCATAACAGAGAGACTTTGGTTTTGGTCCTTAAGCAGTGGAAGCCTACTCTTTTAGGAGATCCGTGATCAAATGAATAATACTTACACTAAGTCCTTTGATAGCATCTTTGATACAAGCTTTTTGGAATTTACTCTGAGGAACTCCATCTAACTGACCATTTTCTTTGTAAGATGATTCATCTAGTTCTACATCTATTGAGACAAAAAAAGGGCTCTTCTCAAAAATTCGCTTAAATTCGCTTCACAAATCGCTTTATTTTCATTTCATCTGAGATCAAAATTGACAAGAATGAAGCGAATTCTTAAAGCGAATTTTTGAGACGAGCCCTAATTTGTTTAGAAGATAATGTTTAAGTATAAACTAATCTAGGCTTATTAATCTAGGCTTATTGAGGGTCCAGCAAAAAAATTTCTATGCTTTAACTGACTCAGGCCATTTACCCAAAATTAGGTTCTGAATTGCCTCCAAAACCTGGACAAAGCAAGACTTCTAAATAAAAAGGACAAGTTGTTGTACTGTTAGAATAATAAACATCGTTTAGAAACCGCTGAAACCGAAAATAGACATCTTTAGTAGTTGGATACATTTAAAATAAGCCTATACTAACTGTTTTCGAGGGCAATACGGGAAAATATTGACTGATGTGAAAGTATTACCCGAGCTTGCGAGGGCAATACGTGGCGGAGGTCAAAATTTTCTGTATTGCCTGAAGGAAACAGTTAGTATATGGATTATTACCCGGACTTTCAACATTATTTACAAATTTAACAACATGCTTGGCTTCCTTATTTCACCAAAAACAATTTCTTGCAATATTTCTCACCAGCTATCAAAATATCCACTGAACATTCTTATTAAAATTCTTATCAAATATCAAGATTCCTTGCCATGGTTTGTATAACGACCAATAATCCTTTTCAGGAGCGAACATAAACAATTGCACAAATGATATCCATTTCTCTTAGCAAACCTCCTCCAAATCAGCCATGACGAATTATTATCGAACAACACAGTCAGCAACCAAAGTGATAAAATCATCGTTTAGTTTTTAAATCGAAAGTTGTTGTTAAAAAAACACATTTTCGAACGTTGAAAACATTCGTATTATGCTGATAAACTGCGTTTCAAAAAACCATGGATGTTGGGAGAAGATAGGATTTGTACTACTCCACAGTTTTTAATGTTTTATCCAGGGTAACAATCCCTATATAAACAGATTTATTTGGGCAATACGGGAAACATTGACCTCCTCCTTTACCATTATGGTTGCTATAACGATTCAGCGGGCTGTATCGCACTTTAATAACCTGTCACACGGCAAATTTTAGCCAATCAAAATGCTTATCGGGCTCATCGTCCTACAATCAGGGTAATAACAGCTAATACAAACTATTACCCGCTCCTCTATCTCTTCAAGTATTTCCAGTGTTAAAGCTAGTTGGAAAAAAAATACGGAAAAGGATAAAATTTAATTTAATTTTAGGTAAAAGCACTTACCACTCCCAGACCAAGGCAATGTTGGGACATTGATGGACTGTGCGATGATAGATGATGCTACCTTGTCACCAAGTGCCCACATAGCTGATGCTGTGGGACCTAAAATAATACCGGAGAATGATCTATGTTGTCACAATATTAAGTTTTAAGGTTTTATCAGGGACTATCGACAAAATTTGTATAAGTATTCGTATCAAGTTTTATATAGAAGGAGAGTCATTGTGCATACTTAGTACTTCAGTGATGAAAATGGTACGATTTGCGATACAAATTTTGTGAAGGGTTCTTTAGGTTTCACTTTTCTGTTTATTTCAAAAATCGTTTCCAGGTGTTTTGTGCTATACATAGTAGGCAAAGACATGTATTTTAAAAGAAAATGATAAGAACGAAAATAATTTATAAGATGAATTTTAAGGGTATATATCTATACAACTTTTAAAGGATGGTTTTTAAGTGAGACTATTGTTGGTACAGTAAGGGTTCGTATAAAATCGCTTCATTCCTGTCAATTTTCATCTATGATGAAGTGTTATTGCACATACTTTGTATACACAATAACACTTCATCTGATGTGAAAATGAAGCGATTTGTGAAGCGAATTAAAAGCGAATCTATGAGACGATCTCTAAGCACGGTGTATTGCATACAATGTGAAAAAAGGATATAGGTTTAGAAAGTATGTAACACATTAAATATTAAAGTTTATCATTAACTGATTAATTTTACTTTTGTCTAAAACTAGAAACTTTAAGTAAACATACCAATGAAAGCAATTCCTTCTTTACTCAGAAGTTCGGGAAGTCTGGGATTTTCTGATGCATGACCCCAACCAGCCCAAACAGCTTGTACAGGAATTCGTTTTGCTATATCTACGATCAAATCAACGTTCGCATAATTGTGATTGTTTGGACCACCAGGAACAGGAACATAATGATCAGCCATTTTGATATATTCTGCATTGGCCTGGAAACAAAAACATACAAAAATTTGACAAATTAATGTCTGTTCAGAATTCAACCATCAGGTTGTTTTTTCAATTTTTGTTGGAATTGACACTCACTAAGGAACAGTCTCAAAAATTCGTTTCATAAATTCGCTTAATTTTTGTCAATTTACATCGTAGATGAAGTGTTATTGTGCATACTTTGTATGCACAATAACACCTCATCTGAGGTGAAAATAAAGCAATTTGTGAAGCGAATTTTTGAGATGAACCCTAAGATTGTGCAAGTAATGACTCAAGAGAACATAAAGATAAAGGCTAGAAGCTACTTGTATGGAAGAAAATCGTACCAGCTTTTGTCTCAAAATTAGTTTCACAGATAAACTGTTGGATAATAGGACCAGGGACCGTCCACAAAATTCCACACCCCTTCTGTATGAAAATTGATACGAATTTCCATATGAAATTTGTGACAATAACGACGATATCATTTTACCGCTTGTGTAGCAAAATGATGCAATTGTATCTACTGGAAATATAAGTGGTTTTATAAGTGTCTGGTTTTACTTTCAAGAGGTTCCTTGTTATCCTCGTTATCCCACTATTGTCCTCTAGCAAGTATCTCCTGTATGAAATAAACAAGTAACATCAATCGCATCAATTTTCATTCAGAAGAAGTGTCTTTGCACAAAGAAACTTCTCCTGTGATGAATTGTGATTTTAGGTATAGGTATTTTATGGACACATTCTAATACCTTTAGATCTTCTGGTGTGACCATAGAAACAAATTTAATAACTTTTTCATTTCCAAATAAATCGTAGGTCCATTGTCTCATACTTCTTATACACTTAACTGCGGCAATCCCATTGTTTGCAACAAGCACCTTCTCAATGACATGATTACCACCAAATCGTGACACAAATTCAGCTGGAGTTGCAACCTAAAAGAAGAGAGGTACAATCTAAACACTGCACTGTTTTTTACAATGTGTATTAGGGTGCGTCTCAAAAATTTGCTTAAATTCGCTTCACAAATCGCTTCATTTTCATCTCAGATGAAGTGTTATTGTGCATACAAAGTAGCGAATTTATTAAGCGAATTTTTGAGACGATCCCTTACAGAGATTTGTTCTCATGAAGAACAAGCTTATGATGAGGCTACATAACGTTAGGTGCCACCCACAAAATTAGTATTCCATCTTGTAACATTTCCATTACACAAGAAGTGTCCTCGTACATACTAAGGCACTCCTTCTGTATGAAAAGTGATGCAAATTCTATGTCCCTAAAATTGATCACCCTTGTCACCCCAGAATTCAAAGAGGGGGAGATTAGAATTATAATATCTGAGTGTTTTCTTTTGTTTTATGAAATCTATTGTTTTATTAATTATTGCTTTAAAATCTGTTGGGCAGTTAAAACAACATAGAGGTATGAACATGCTGTAAATACAACATAGAGGTATAAACATGCAGTTTATGTAACTTTAGGGACCGTCTACAAAATTCGTATGGAAATTTGAATCAATCTGCGTTCAGAAGAAGTGTCTTTGTGCATGCTTAGTATACACTAAGACACTTCTTCGTGATGAAAATGGTATGATTTGCAATATGTACTAGACTTCATAAAATCTTATAAAAGTTCCTGCAGGTTTGTACACCAATATAATAAATTTGAATTAAATTCTTTTTGTCAGCATTGGAATAAGGTACATGATAAGAGAGTGAAAGCTCAGTAAATATTGCAATTTTTTTTAACTATGTTTGCCACCCAATATCAAAGGAGATTTTTCCAAACAGACATGTCAAAGAAGAAACATTGGCAAAATTATAAAAATGAATTCCTTGATTTTCGCTGATTTCTAGTGATTTTTGTGTGCTTTCCTTGATATTACTTGAGTCACTTTCAAATTCCCTAAAAATTCCCTGATTTCTCTTATTTGGTGGCAATTTGTGTGTGGATATTTTTATGAATTTACGAATATATGCTCTACAAATAACAGGCCTGGTCAGGAAGAAAACGGTGGGCGATCGATATTTATCGCACCTCTGAAAGGCTGCAGAGGTGTGATCACACGCCTTTATTATGCACGCCTAAAATTGTTAACTTATTGCTAGCAGGGTGGAGCGCACAAAATACAAAAATAATTCAAAATTCCCAAGAAATCTACTTGATAAAAACCTTGCACTTCGAAGAAAAGAATAAAGTTATTTTTTGTACGTCATTTCTGTTTTACCTTTACCATCCAGGATTAGTCAGAGCACCAAGATGGAGACTAAAACTGAATATTTGTGATAGTAAAAAAATGCCGTTGGACTTCAAAAGGCTAACAAGCAATTGTTAAACTATTAAAAAGTACAATGTAATGATGAGTAATTTTAAATTTTGATTTTTAGATCCGCCTCTGAATTGCATCTTTTAACGTTAACGAAAGAAAGTAGTCATCTTTTAAGGAAAGAAATTAATTAGTGGCGGATCCAGAACTAGTCATCTTTTAACGAAAGAAATTAATTAATTTGTAGCGGATCCAGTACTAGTCAGAGCAGCAAGATGGAGACTAAAACTAAATATTTTTGATAGTAAACAAATGAGGTTGGACTTTAATAGGCTAACAAGCAATTGTTAAACGATTAAAAAGTACAACGCAATGATAAGTAATTTTAATTCTGATTGTTAGATTCGCCTCTGAATTGTATCTTTTAATCTTTTTAATTAGTCTTTTATTTTTATGGTGTGTTTCATTTCGTTTCAATATATACTTTCATGCGCTGCTTCATGTGTTTTACTTGCAAGGGACTGATCCCTTCCACGTCCTTGTCCCTTCCAACTTCTTAAAGCAGGCGATCAATTTTTAATAAAGCAGGAGTGTGGTAGTGCGCACGCCATAAGTTGAAGCAGGCGTGTGCGGAGGCGCGCGCGTGCGATCGCACGCCTCTCCTGACCAGGCCTGAATAATATTCATCTCAAAAGCACTTTTCCTTAATTTTAATTAGACGACTCCTTATTATTATTCATATACCAACTCTGTATATGAAATTATAAAAATATAAAATCTTAACTATTTAGCTACATCTGCTACATCAGGCACCAATCCACCAGGTCTTTTTAGCGTCTGCCTATGATGATGATACTGATAGTGCCCCTTATGTATAAATAGTTCCAAAACATAGTTTCCTTTGAAAACTAGGTATTTTAGGGCTATTTTACATAAATATTGCCCTTATTAAATTAATCTAATGCTGCTTCTATCTTACTCTAGATTAGACCCGATATACCAATCATTGTCTAAAATTGTGTGTTTAAGGACACGTTTACATGGAAAATCGTTGTGGGCGAAATGAACTGTCGTGGCTTCTGTGATTGGTTAAATTTTTCCAACGGAAAATTTAACCATTCACAGAAGCCATGACAGTTCATTTCACCTATAGAAAGTCTTCATGTAAACGAGTCCTAAGAATTAAAATATATAATCCCAGGGATCTCTGAATTGGTATCAGAATTTGTATTTCATGCAAATAGTAAATATAATGACATGATAGAAAAGCAAACATACAAGAGAAACCTTGGTGCTGAAAGCATATGATGGGCTAATAACTTAGCAATTATGATTTTGATCTCTATATGGATGGCGCAAAGATACTGTACAAAAAATTATAATCAAGACGCATCTTAGGGACCGTACACCAAATTCGTATCGCAAATCATACCGTTTTCGTCACAGAAGAAGTGTCTTTGTGTATACTTTGTATGCAGAAAGAAACTCCTTCTGTATAAAAAATTAAATATATAAATTGCCACACGAATTTTTAAGACGGTCCCATATGTCACTATAAAACCCAATTTCCTATTTTGAATAATGAAAAAAAAGAAAATCTTAATCTCTTACGATTCCTTCATCCTCTTCATCACTTTCAACTATGAAAATCGAATTCATTTTTTTACTGGAACCAGTGTCCCAGTCACAAATGTAACCCATGCCTGAAGTCAATGTCTCAATAACTTGTGTCAAGCAAGATAACAAAATTTAAAGGATTTTTGTTTTAAACAATAACAATTATTACAAGAGGTTTTTGGTCTTTAAAAGCATGTCTGATATGGATTGTTAGATTTTCCTTGACAGGAGAAGTGTTTCTATGTGTTTGAAGGATACACATAAATACTTCTCCTGCATTAAAAATAACACCATATTTGAGAAGATGCTGCAATGAGCGTGCATAGAGATTTGGCGCATGACTATAAAAACATGCAAGTAAACAAACAATTTGATAGGATAAAACATGCTTTACATGTGATACTATCTAGAATGTCGCACAATGTATATTTTGCCAGCATTGTAATACAAAACCACTGCATGCAAATAGAAATAACATTATCATGAAAAGGTTTGTGGTTCATATTATTGTTATCCTTTAAATAAATAAAAGTCACGATCAAGATCATTACCTAAACTTACAAAACATACAAGAATAAATATTCTTTAGCTTCCAAATCTCAGTCATAATAAAAAATAAAAAATTATCTTCTTACGATGCATTCTCTTGACTTTGAAGTTGTAGAGCTCTTCTTTTTTGGTGATTGTTTTTTATCAAGACAAAGTTGGATACCCTCTCCATCCGAAGATTCATCTGTTTCACTCACATCTAAACTATCTATATTACCAGACATTTTTTTATCTTCACTCTAAAGAAACAATTAGGTTTTGTCTCAAAAATTCGCTTCACAAATCGTTTCATTTGAAAATTTCATTTCAGAAGAAGTGTCATCGTGCATAAAGTATGCACAAAGACACTTCTTCTCTAAAAAAATTGATAAGAATAAAGTGAATTTCTACAGCAAATTTTTCAGACGGTTCCTACAGATATGACTGAATTTTAAAATCTGTAAAGGTTAGTCTCGGAACTTTATTTGATAAATTAGTTTTATTCGGAACATTTTCGCCTCAGCGTTACAGCGCAAATCGTACAGTAATATTTTTATCACAGAAGAATTGTCTGTACATACTAAGTATGCCAAAAGTCTTCTGAATGTAAAATAAATGTTATCTCAAATTAATATGGGGGAGGGGGGGGGGGGGGGGGGGGGGT